>KN886970.1:47471-68211 GCA_000934455.1 Apostichopus parvimensis
GTTCAAACTACAAGTTTCTAAGGAACTTTGTTCTTACTTTGTTAGTACTCAAAGAAGTTCCTGAACAATATTTCTTGTTTTTCCTTTCTGTTTTTAAAACTCTTACGATAAAGTTAAAACTAAACCTTGATCAACAGCGCGTGCACCGATCTGGTTTATGTCACGAGACTACAGTAGTTTGGTCTGTTTTCATATTTTATTATGTTTGCTCATGAATAAAACAGCAGAACCTTTGCAATGTTTTATTCCTTACCAAAGGTAACAGGAACCTACATACTGTATATGATGTGATAATGTGGGTGTTTACATGTGTATGTACATGTGTATATACTTTCGTGTGTGTGGGTGTGTATGAAGCCTTGGCTTGTTAACATGTATGATGTTTATCTCAAAAACTGAAACGTGGATTAACATCATATTTCATGTTAGGTCTAGTAGATGAACCTTATTGAGTTCAAGACCCCTATTGAAGTTGGGGGAGGTCAACAGTTGTCAAAGACTAATAAAGCATTCGTAACCTGCAGTAACTCCAATGTGATGTTTGGATGAAGTTCATACTTGGTGTGTAGATCTACCTGACCTTACTGAAAACAAGACATACTGAAAACAAGACACCTGCTTTTTGTGGAGGTCAAATGTCGTTTGAAGTCAACAGTGGTCAAAGTCTTTTAACCTTGTAAAGATATGATAAACTGCATAAGTTGACTAGATAAGCCTGCATTCATGAATTTCATACTTGCACTGAATGAAAGAACTATTTTTGTTTTTCCTATGGAGGTCAAATGTCATGTTCTAAGGTCAAGTCTTCCAATTCAATGCAAAATTATGCTTTAATAAAAAAATAAATGGCAGGCAATGTAGGGTTTTAAATTTGGATTTGGTTGTCCCAAAACAGAAATAAAAGAATGTATCAAAGAGTATGCCAGATAACTTGTTGTATATAATGCTAGATAATTCTGCCAACCACTGCAGGCACCAGTTCAGTATAAAGATTTTAATATTTCCATTTCAGTTTACCAAAGAAAAAGGGTACATGCAAATTTCCCTCCTTGCTTCCCCTCATTTCGTACAATTAGAATATAATGGAAATTAGTAGGATTACGGGCGAGATTGTACCGCCTATATCCACATACTTTAAAACAAGCAGAAAGTTGGCCTCTTTGTTGCCTAGGCAACAACAGTGTACGATTAGTAAAAAGGGGCCATCTGTTCATCCTTTACATGATTCATGAATTTGGAAAGCATTCCATACCAACTAAAAATAACCCAATGATCCTTTCCAACATGTGACTCTTTTTGAAAGAGATCTGGGAGGCCAAAGTAGGGGGAGGATTTAAATATTTGCTAAACAGTCTGTTTTTACCTGTCTTTTTTTACCATGGATGGTGATTAAGGCTCACAAAGTCTACTCTCCAAGACATTTGTTTAGCTTTCAAGAACAACGCCCAGAAAAATGTAATAAATATTGGCAAGGTACAGTATCAGACAAAATTACAAGCGCCTTGAAAAACTGTCCAGGATAAATTAATCTATACTTCATTGAGAGGAGAAACTTTGTAAAACTAAGGAAAATATTGACAGAGAACTCCAGAAAAGAATCTCCTTTCCAAATTTTGTTAATTTGTCTTTAATCGGAGGGTATGAAATGAAGCAGTGAGACTACAGACTTATAACTACAGTACAGTCAATTTTCTTTTATACCATTTTCATTTGATTACAACAATTTCAGTTCCACGAAAGACAAAGATTAGTGAATGTATCAATCAAAAATTTATTGTTTCGACTTTGCAGAACACAGGTCGCTCTAATATTGCAGACTTTATTCAAACTGGTCGTAACCGCTGTACTGTGCACTTAGAGTTCTTAAATTTATATAGAGGGATACAGTTGTACATCCAGTTGAGTGAGAATGGTACATGGCCTCTACAGTACAGTCAGTCAGAAAGCAAGTGCTCAGTGTTAAAAATAAAGTAGAGCTGGTCGAATCTTAGACAGGTCTGTATAAGTCTGCAAACAAAATAAATAAATAAAATGTTTCTCATGCCCACCCAAATCCTTTTTTGCCCTGCATCCTCTTTCTTTTCTTTTTCTTTTTTCCCTTTTTTTTTGGGGGGGGGGGGGAGAGAAAGGTTAACAGAAGTTCTTTCATATGTTTTTTTGAGATTATGCTTTGAGCAGTATTTGAGCAAATCACCTAAGAACTGCCTTACCCCATATGCGTTGATTGTGCGTAATCAAGTTGAAAAGTTCTAACAAAGAATATTTGGACTGCCACCTTTAGTAATAATTGTTTTCAAAAGTTCCTCCCTGTTTGGAGAAAGTTTGGACTTGTAAGTAAAAATTATAAATAGTTGTGTGTTTCACTTGTTAGTGTCATATTACTATATAGATACTGTGCTGTATGTTGAAGTATTGCATCCTACTACTGACTGTACACAATATATATTGTACACTCTTGTGAATGAACATGCTATATTTAGACAAGCGTTTTTCCAAGAAAAATTGGAAAGAAGAGAAAGTGAATTGAAATACAGAAATTATATAATTAAGGAAATGTTTAGTTACTCGTTAACGAGAGATTGTTAAAATCTCTTTCAAGTTTCACAAGTCAAACGGTAACCTAATCCAACTGTCTTTTTTTTTTCCTTTCTATTTTTTTCTCTCTCTCTCTCTCCTTGCCTCCTTCCACATTTCTGTGTTACTTGGGATCAAAAAAATTGTAGCTGCAAAGTGCTAACAGAACTTGGTTGTCGCCTGGTCTAACATAACGGTAGTGCTAACTCACTGAAAATTGTTGAAACTAGTTTCAGCAGAGCGGTGTCACGATAGCCTACACTACTGTACAGTTAATACGTTTGATTCTGCCAGGTCCTGTATTGGCGAGCGCCCTTCGGTACAAGCACACACTTTCACTTTTCAGTACTGTCTCTTTGCGCAGCCCTCAATATCCAACCAATCGCGCTACCTACATACAGTCCAGGAAAGTTTTAGAAAAATTTAGGCCAAATGAGCAATTAGCCAAGCAAATATTGTTAAATACAAGTTTGAAAATGACTAACAAGGTGAAACTGGAGACTGCAATAGATATATAGCCTGATATTGTTGATCCATTGTTCCTATTCTCGCTTTACTCTCCTCCTGAGAACACGAGTGGCGTCAGGAGTGTGTATTGTGGAAGAGGAACCAGGCCCATACAGGTCCAGCTGTGTTAATAATATGTGTATGAACATATATTCTTACAGGCTTAAACCTTGGGTCTAACTAAAGAAAACTATTATTGTAAATGGTATTAACTGATAAATGCAATTTACATGTAACTAGTATTCATAGATCAACACTGTACTACGTACCACTAGCCTGGGTAAAGACTGTGACGTTAAGTTTTAAGGATTCACAATATCACAAACATTAATGTCTCAGACGGTCAAGCCCATCGGTTGCTGTAAGGTCGAGGACTGATCGTACTGTTTGTCTTAATAAACTCCCACCAAGCATTGGAATCTACAAATACTGTAGGTACAATTTAGTAAAACAGTCATGCTGGGATAGATAAATATTCAGTATCCTTGAAATGAATATTCTTTCGATTATTTCTATCATGCATGCATCATCAGACTATCAATTTTCTTCGGTAGACAGAACCCGAAATTGATTTGCAAGTAGCAAAACTCATATTTTTCACTGTGAACTGACAGTGAGAAATATAGAGAGAGAGAGAGAGAGAGAGCGAGTATGCTAATTTTGTGATTACAAGCTACTGTATTATGGTTAAACTCAATTTGAAACGAAGTCATTTGTGGGATTATGGCAAACTCCACTGGTACTGTTGCTTACAGAGAGAAAGAAAGTACATCATGTGGGGATACTGTAGGTAAAGAAGGATCTTTTGCACCTGTTTCATCCAACTGTTTCCTCCACCCTCTTGAAACTTGAAGTCATTTTTCTAGAGAAGCTATATCTATGTGCATAGTCGTTGTTGTGTAATGAAGCAGACCGGTTGAAGGGCGATACAAAGATGTTGACTGGTGAATGAACCCTACAACAAACCAGGATTCCAGTGACCTTGTCATGACAAGTTGGAACATGCACGGGGATGAAATCAGCAAGTTTTGATGATTTTGATTGGCTCTGGTATGTTCCTAATATTGTTTAGAATACTTGTTTACTTGAAATCAAGACGTTACCATATATTAGAAATTGCTAAATATATTATGTAGAGTATTTTCTTGGAAGTTCTGACTGTTGATCCAAATCATGGTCATACTGTATGTACAGTAGTTCCTAAGGTTCACTTAGACTACTGTATAGAAGAGAGAATTAAACAGATGCTATGACAGAATATGCAGAGTACTTGTTGCAGACTTTGATACACAAGTGGCCATTATTTGACCTTTGAGTATATTTGGTAGAAATACTGTAGAGTCAGCTGACCTTGAAATCAGTGATATTAAAGCAGATAAGATTAATTAGTATTTGCTGTAGATATCAACCTACAGTATGTACAGTATCTATTATAAATATATGAAGTATGGGAGACCATCACAACAGTGATAGGTGCAGCCAGGCAAATATGCTATAATGTCAAGTAATGGTCATACTTGCTGAATGTCCTGATGTAGGTCTTATATGGTACTTTAGTATGTAGAAGTACCATAGCACGTAGTACCGTACGACATGTATGTTACATACCGTATTACTGCACAGCATATAATACAGTGAAGGTAGCGGTATACTCAGTACCACAAAGCAGTGCAGTAGATGTGCATTTGTGTGCATGGTACTACAAGTACCATGATATATTAATGTACCATGTACAGTAGTAGCATATATTCAGTAAGTTTACAATAGCTTACAGTAAAATGTGATGTGTGGAGATATCGGGTTTAAAATCACCCAGTTCATAATTCTATCTGTGCTGGAAGTGAAAAATAAACTCCTGCAACACTTGCCATTTGTTATTATGAGAAATATTATCACAATACATTAAACATTGATCTTTCTTTTAGTTTTGATAGTTAAATATCTTTTCTGGCTATGAGAAAACACAGCCAATAAGGGTGTACTGTAATATCTGGCACAGTACATTGGAATTGTTTACTGACCAGTAAATTATCCTGAAGTGATGTAATATTTGAACTGATGACTTACAGTAACTGCACACATATGTCATTTTCAAATAAACATTTCATCCTCTCACTTTTATGTTTTTATTGGGACATAAAATCTTGAAATATGAAAAGAACTACTGTAATTTGTGGGATAACCTAGTGAACAAAGACATGACATATAGAGATGTGTAATACAGAGGCCTTCATTGTTCATGGTTAATTTCATTTGTGGCACTTCCAGACATCCGTACAGTCTACATGCAAGTTTATATTATTACAACAACCTTTAAAAGGCTTTGACTATATATATGTATGACTATAGCTGATTAAGTTGGCTCTCATTATGCACGGGAAACTGTCACAGAGCTCCATGCATGCATGGTATGTGACATATGCGTGAACAATGTGCCTACAGTATGCTATTCTATTTCCTACAGTGGAACGTCCAAGCTTCCTTACATCATAATGAAGGCATACATAATATATATCACAACCACCTTCTGCTGTATGACTGAATTTCATAGTCTAAGCTCATGGCTAATGTGTTCTATTGTCTGCAGCACATTAATGTAAAGCTGTAAAATTTTAGGTTGAATGTCCCACAAATTGAATGGAAGCTTTATCTGTGGAGACTGGTGAAGACATAAATTCGAGTTTCAACATGCTCTGGCTCTGAAATATGGAGTGTGCCAACATTGTCTAGACTGTGAGTCACATGAGAGGCCATTTTGGGTGAACATTGAAAATGCCCATGCGGTTGCTTTGTGTCCTCAGAGCATGATCTCATCCTTGGATTAGGGTATTCCCCAGCTATGTCTTTTATGCATTGTCCGTTAAATTGAAGGATAAACAATGATGCTGTATGGTCCCAATGTGAAGAATGAAAACTATGTCCAACTTTAAAATTTATTAGTCCTATAAATATTCTCACCGCTCAAAAAGTAATTCCAGACATTGCGAAGGGTGAAATCATATTTACCGTAGAATTTTAAATGGTTCATTGTTGAGGGGACAAGCTTTGAGGCTGGAATTGACTGTGCATGTGTTTTCAAAGCTTGAATACTAGAGAAAATTTCTCGTTCTGTAGTGCTCAAGTTTTAAGGAAATTTAAAGGGTTGATATTTATCACAAATGGATGCTACTTTTTAAGGTAAGATGTGTTTGGGAACTCAAAACAAGTATATTTATATTTATGTGCACTTTGTGTCATGTACAGTACCATTCCTGTACATGTACTGTACAGTAGGTTAGAGACTAGGCTTTCTTAAAGGAAAAGCTGAGGTGCAACCTGGATCATTCCAGGTTACAGTCACTAGGTACTCCAACGTAAGGGGATTGGGATTGAGTGTGGATAGGGATTGAATGTGGATCAGGGTTGAGTGTGGATCGGGGTTGAGAGTGGATCGGGATTGAGAGTGGATCGGGGTTGAGCGTGGATTGGGGTTGAATGTGGATCGGGGCTGAGAGTGGATCAGAGTTGAGAGTTGATCGGGGTTGAGAGTGGATCGGGATGAGTGTGGATCGGGGTTGAGAGTGGATCTAGGTTGAGATGGGATCAGGATTGAGATTGAATCGGTTGAGAGTGGATCTAGGTTGAGTGTTGATCAGCGTTGAGAGTGGATCTAGGTTGAGATTGGATCGGGGTTGAGATTGGATCGGGGTTGAGTGTGGATCGGGGTTGAGTGTGGATCGGGGTTGAGAGTGGATCTAGGTTGAGATTGGATCGGGGTTGAGAGTGGATCGGGGTTGAGTGTGGATTGGGGTTGAGTGCGGATCGGGGTTGAGAGTGGATCGGCATTGAGAGTGGATCAGGGTTGAGATTGGATTGGGGTTGAAAGTGGATTGGGGTTGAAAGTGGACCAAGTTGTTTGGTTTTTCAAGCCCAGGCTCTATCTGGGTGACTTTTCTTAATATTATAAAGTATCTCACAGTGTAGTACTTAAGTGTTGCATCAATTTGCTTATCAAATTGTTTTAGAGAAACCACTGTCACAGCTAGCAGGGCAAATTAGTTAAAGATTTCCTCTGATTGTCACTTAGACAACCAGGCCATACAGTACATTCTGGTGGAAATGTGCTATTTACAGGTGAGCATATTTTATCAGCAGTTTTGCTGCTTGCCTTAATGTTATGGTTAAATAATAAATACAGGTCAGATAGAATTATTTCCCTGTACCAGCAGCTTGTTCATCAGCTTACAAAGTGAGTACACTCTCTCTGTGGCATAAAGAGGGACGTATGGTATATTGAAGAGGCTACTCAATAGGCTAAGCGATGTACGAGTTTGTTATTTTAGATGCAACCCAGTTCTGATCGTATCATATGATGGTACTTTAGGTAAGTGCAGTGTTGTGTATTACTCTAGCCACATAAAGCTTGTTATGTCACATAATCCAGTTGAGGCAGTTTTTCAGACAGCAGCTGGAAACAAACTTCCCAAAATAACACATGATCCTCCATGAGGACCAAGCCACAACCCACCTGACCTCACCCCTTAATATTGATTAAATGCAAATTATGCAAACTGATAAATATGCAAATTACATATAAGTCATCATAAAGTAGACTTTTGACTTGATGTTAGAAAATAATGACCCTCTTGGCAAGCTCTAAAAGATACTGACCCCTTGGCAAGCCATAAAAAATGTCTTTAAACAAATCCAGTGACCCACCAAAAGCATTTTCTCCCTCCATTACTTAGGATATTACTGTTTACATATAACGTGTACTATAATAGTATATATATTACACAGTAACTGTGCCTTAAGTACTGTTGGATTCATGGTATAATGTTTGCCACATATCAAATAGTTGTGTTCCCTTTCCTGACTACTGTACCGTATGTCATGTCCAGTCATTAAATTTTCTAAAGGATTCCACCAAACCCTTCCTCTCTGGCTGAATTTACACTACGGAGTACCGATCTGCATGTCTGTCCAATAGTCCTATATTGCCATTAACTTATGATAATTAAACTGATTTTGAACCTCTGTGTGTTTACATTATTAGCCCCCCATGTTGTTACTGTAGGTATTAGACCCTGTGCTGGTATCATCATTCAAACAGAAAGGTGAGGTTTGTTTGCACTACAAATTTACCAGTAACAACGGGGGTGGGGGGGGGGAGGGGAAGGAGTTGATCCTCTGTTCCTTACAGGGCCTTTTATCTGTTTTTCAACAATTCAATCATACTGTACTTTCTCACTCAACCTAATTGACTCTGCCTCCATCTTCCTCTCTCTCTTCATCTTTCTCCTCAGACACCTTTCTGTTTTTATTCGTTTTGTTTTCTCACTTTTATGACATTTTCTGCAGTTTGTTTACGAATTAAACTTCCTAGACTTTTTTCATTTAGTTGACCAAGTACAATCTACACAGGAGTCATTGATAGTCTGACAATTCAGACAAACTGTCTCTACAGTTACTCAGTTTAATGTATTGCTGGGTCAACAGAACATGTCACAGTTAAGACTTACTGTAGATATAAGCTTCCAAAACAGAACTGAAGCAAATTCCATTAACAATGCTGAGTTGAACCAGGCTCCTAAAATGAAAGAAAATCAATTCTTTGTGTACATTCTAGGATTTAAATAAAACTACCTCACATTCCAACCTTTGGTGAAGAGGTAATCTTTGCTCCCAAACTTCCCATTGTTATTGGATGAGACTTTACACAATAGTTCACCGGATGGGTTCCTGTGGGGTCTGTCTACGTAATGCCTATTATTAGGTAACAAGTCCGTACTTGTTATTGCTGTCCATGAGTACTGTAGCTAACACTGACAGAATCATTATCAGTTTCAAGTGATGTCAACGTTCATGCGGCTCAGAGTTACATCATGTTTGCAATTTGAATTTTCCATCAATGAATTGTGGCAACAGAAACTTAAGAAAGCTTTTAATTTACTTTGACGAACTTGTTTTTTGGTTACTTGTTATAGGCAGGCAAGTAACCTACTGTATGCAGTCAAATTGGCATGTGTGTGTGTGGGTATGCATGTGTGTTTGTGTATCTTATGCCCTAGCTTGCAAACATGATATCACAAGGTTGGTTACCTTTGCAGTTCTCATATTAACATGCGTCTTCCCCATAATTAGTACAAGAGCCATATTGTTTTGGGTGGAGGTCAAAGGTCATTTGGGGTCAGCAGAAGGCAAAATGTAAAAATCTCAAAAACGCTGTATCTCCAGGACCTGAACATACAAGGAGCTGATGTATGCATGGTTGGATAGTCTAATGTAGTATAGATTTTTTCCACAATTAAGTGGAGGTCAGAGTTCATTTAAGGTCACAAGGGGTCAAAACTTGAAATCCTAGTAAACACAATATCTCCAGATGGGAAAATTCTATTGGCTCTCATATTTTGCATGTGGCTTCAATATGATGAGTACACAATTTGGTGTAGGTCCAACACCATTTAGGGTCATCAGAGGTCAAACCATGAAAACCTTGTGAGCACAATATCTCAAGATGGGAAACTTCACGAGATTACATATTTGATATATGGCTTCCCTATAATGAGTTCAAATCCCTGTTTTTGGTGGTGGTCAAAGGTTATTTAAGGTCAGCAGTAACAAAATGTGAAAACTATGTACGTATCTCTCAAAGAGCAAAGTTTTTTGGTCATGATTTCATGGAACCCCGACACAAAGGTCTGGGGTTTGATTCCTACAGTAGCTTCTCCTGATGAGTCACAAAGGACAAAACCGGTCCTGAAGTGGAATTTTCTAGTGGGTTGATCTTTATTAATGCAATATATATAGCTGTCATACCACTTGCTACACATTGATTTCTAATGTATATTAATGTTAAAATATGAAAGAAAGCAGTAGATTGTTTACTTTTCAATGTATTGCAAAGTATCCTTTTATCAAGAATTGCTCAATTGTTCACTTCGCCAACAAAGTTAGGAAGTGGCCATATCCTGTAATACATGTTCAACACTAAAATTCAGCTCAAAGTTTCCAATGCTTGGATCAGAAAAGTTCAAAGATGGTTTCTCATAAATTTGTTGTTTTGAATTTGTTTCCAAGTGATCACTGTGCACTATGGCAGTACCAGAGAATGGATGATTGATGATTTCCAGCTGGCTCCGTGAAATTTTAAGTATTCTGCCATTGAAGTACCATTGTCTGACAGCTTTCATTCATTGATCAGTCGAAGAGTTAACAGCTACTGCAAATACTTAAAACCCAATTTATGTTTTCAGTGAAATTATTGTTTTTTTGTTTCGTTTTAAACATTTCTATTGCAATTCAAGGTGTACATAAATATTATGTTTCCTAAAAGTTTTAAAAAATGTGCTCTCTAGTAACTCATATTGTTTACAAATTTGCAGCTGCAGTTTTGTTGTGACCAAATTCAGCCATTTGTTATCTTCTAGATAAAGTTTTTGCACTGTTTTCATTGGTACGTACATTTTCTGTACGTACCATTGGATACTAAATTCCAATGTATATAATTGATCAACTTGACTGACCAGAAATTCATATTTTGCAAGATATTTTGTTACAACAAATTTTCCTTCTCTCTTTCTTGTTAAAGGTGAAACCTAAAGAAAGATTTATGAAGTTGCTGAAGAGCGTTGGGGCAGAAGGACCACGTTTTACAGCACAGGAGGTAAGATGTCATACTCTTAAAGGATCGCTACATGTAGATTAAACATAGATAATGTAGTAGACCATTCAAAACCACTGCACTGTCAGTCAAATTCGCATTTCAATCACACTTATTTTCAAAGAAAGAATCAAAAAGGTGAACAAACTGCTCAGAATCTAGAATATATTTTGCAAAGAGCCTTTGTATGTAAATGTAAAAGTAAGAGGGGCCTGGACTTTTGGATCTTAGCATGAACTTCTTGCAAGGCAAAAATAAGATGAAAACAGACTTTGGACACATTTTAAATGGATGGACGGACAGACGGTTTAAGAAAGGACTATTTAGAAACGGAGTAGAGCTCTGTGAAATTAGACAGAACACTTTCATAAATGAGGATAATCCTGTTTGGTGTCAGCGTTTCTTGATTTACTACATGGTATATACTTATAGCAAGTCTAAAATGATATCACATTGATATCACATTGCTTCAGTTTTCTGTAGTCGCTCATAAAATGTATGTATGTATGTATGTATATGTGATCTTCCCGCAAGCAGGAACTCGCGAAAGAAGCCATGGAGGCGTATAGACTCGCAAGCTGACCGAAGCCAATCTCTCGGCACACATCCATTTAACGTCCATGTCGGGAAGTTGTTATTGAACAACACCCTTGCCAGACGACACACATTGCTGTCGGCGGGGAATCCAACCGGGGATCTCATGACTGGGAGACGCCGGCGTTAACCACTAGGCTATACACTCCGCCTTCCGAGTCGGGTTGCAGTTTATTATTCCTTTTGATCAAGTCAAACAATTCTGAAGCAACTGTTTGCATAAGTGTGGTTGTAGGTTTCTGTCAGTATTACTAAGCTTAATTTTGTCTGTCTTAACCTAAAGTAAACTGAATTTGCTTCTTTTTTGGGCCAAGCACAAGTTTGCCAATATTAAACAGAGATTTAGAGACCACACTCAGGGGCTCTTGCCAATCACATCTTTCAAAGATCCTTTGATAAATTGGAGGTTCTGACTTTCTTTTTCTCTTTCAGGTAATGTCCCTCCTGATTAAGTACATCAGTTCGAGACGTCTGTTTGACCAGGACGATCCTAAGAAGGTCTACTGTAACAATGATCCGCTCGGAGACGTGTTTGGGGTGTCGATGTTTACCATACAGGATGCGAAGTAAATAACCTCTGTACATAATATTGTGATCCATCAGCGATATATACATATGTACTTCGTTCCTCGCTTACCTGTCTCCCCACAACCTTAGCACTCTCATCCTACCGTGCCTAGAATGAACTGGTAACCTTTTAGCACTGTGCGCCCTCTATGGTCGACCCCTCCAGTCAATGCCCTTCTCATTCTACCATCCAAAGTGCCTACATGTATGTATGTATGTATGTATGTATGTATGTATGTATGTATGTATGTATGTATGTATGTATATGTGATCTTCCCGCAAGCAGGAACTCCCGAACATCATTCCTATTTAGTGTGGATTATTTGTCGACTTAATTCGATCGATATAGATTTGTTTCCGACACGGTTTGCCAATCATTCTAAATGATTATTTAGGATATTTTTACCGGCCAGGCAGGAATGCAAAATAAGCAAGATATTTTACAAATTAAATCAATGTAATATTTATAGAGAATCATGCCATGAATCACAGATTTTGCTGGCAACAATATGAAATTGTTAGTTTTGTTTTCGTCGGCGTAATTTCGTCTGTACTGGCTGTTTTTTTTTTTATTTAACCAAAGTGTCATTTGTTCCGTTTCCTGTAAGTCACTGATCATGCGATTTTTGCTTTTTGGCGAGAAATTTGTTTTTATAAATATATTTTACTATGACAAATCTCTTACTCCCACAACCCTCACATTCTGCCTTTTATATTCTCATCATGTTTGGCATGTTGTTTTCTTTCTCTTTGTTTAATGTTTGAGCATATTGGCAGCAAAATGTGATTACATACATGTGTGATTCTTGTGTGGGTGGGTGTGAATATACCAGAGCACTGAACAACATGGTTGTCCAGTCATGACACAGGACTATACACACTGGTGAAGAGAACCAAAGTTCAACCAGGGGTTGTCGAAGAACTGGTTTCAGAAAGTACTTTAACATTCAAACTTGACAATGAATCCCAAAACATATATGGCTATGACACTTGCACAATCATATACAGTACCTGTTCAAAATCAAAATATTATCATTGTATTGAGGTACGCTATGATTTAGGTAAACCAACCAAATGTTAGCACCCATTGAAGAAGTACAGAGCTAAATACATGAATATGCATTTATGAATATGAATAGATTTAGGTAAACCAACCACATGTTGATACAACAGGAACGTAAAACATCGTAGTGGACAGTGAAGTAGCTCTCATTGAAGAAGTACAGAGCTAAATACATGAATATGCATATATGAATATGAATAGTTTTAGGTAAACCAACCACTTGCAGATACAAAAGGAACGTAAAACATCGTAGTGGACAATGAAGTAGCACTCAATGAAGAAATACAGAGCTAAATACATGAATATGCATATATGAATATGTAGCAGGGAATAATTTAGTGTTTAAAATTGTGTCACAGTTTGGAGGGCTCTGAAGTTGTGTCTTATAAAATAGAGCGGTTCATGATAAGATAGAGCAGTTCATTTGTAAAGGAAGTGTGATATATCTTTGGATTTTTACACAGCATTTTGCAATGCAATATTGGATAAATTATTCCCTGGTGTGGTTATCATGGGATAACAAGCTAACTAATAGTCAAGTGCACTTAAAACAAAATGAAGTAATGATGGCAGTTCAAAAGCAGTAAAAAAAAAACCATCATTAGACATTATGAACGGTAGAAAAGGATTGTGTAAAAATCTTGATAACATGAAGGTATTTGAGAGTAATTTGTTAAGAAAAAGAAATTTCATTTCATTTCTACGCTCATGGAATGAGCAAGAGATTTTACCTGTATTCTTATGATAATCTTGTGTTTTTTCTCCTCCTCAGGCGTCTTTTGTTTGAAAATTTGATAGTTTTACCGATACCTGGACAGAAGCCAGGTGAGTGGGTTGTTATAAATGCTTCATTTTTGTGAATTTTCTTTGTGTGACAGGTGATGGAGTACAAAGGTGAATTCAGGCAGAAATGTAGCATTGTTGTTATGTCACAGTTTCGCAAGAAAGAGACATTTATAATGTTAGAAAGTCGTTTACTTAAAAAGTTTTATTTTTGAACAAATCCCACCTGGAGATTCCAGACTCGATCAGATCACCCGAGAATCGTACCGAAAGAAGAGAGCATTATTTATATCATTCTGATAAATTTCTCAAATTTTTATACTCTTTTTGAATTTGTGTCTTCCAACCCCGGTGTGACAGTCGGTGACCCTCAATATTAACAAGCTTAAAACTCTTCTCGATCGCCATGGAGATTGTGAGGTAATATTTTGAAAAAAAGCAAAAGGAAATTTTGGCTGAAGCAGGATTTGAACTCAGTATAAATGGCATTATTTTCAGTCGTTGAAGTCGTTATTCAGTAAATGAATAGCTTACAAGTCCAGGAGGCTGTACGTTAAGAGCGGGTTCATCTACTCGGTAGTCTGATCTCGGTGTTAGTAAAGAGTCGCCACAAAATCAGTGAAATAGAATGTCAATTTATTCGGTACTTGCCACGTGACCTCAATGGTGCATCAGATTCTTGCCTCAGCTATAGATCCTTGCTTTTCCAAACTACGGTCTTCACCTTGCAGCAATGTTGCCTTCTTTCGTCAGGCATGCTAGCTTGTAAACACTAGAGCCCAAGAACGATAGTTTGGAGCTCGGTGCATTAATTTACCAAATGGATGCTGCATCGTGGTAAGTCAATGAAAACCCTATTGTTTTTGGTGCAGTGTTGTTGCAGCATCCAGCATGAAGATATATCCCCAATTTTTAATAAACTAAGCACCCTTAGTCATATAACATATTCTCAAAGCGGAGTGGACACCTCCTTTACCATGGACCCCCTATGCCTGGGTCATAACAATCACCACTGTAGGAGCTGGGTTGCCAACATGAGCAAGGTAAATGTTGGGCGGATACCAAGCAAAAAAGATTGAATACCAGGGCCCTAATCAAATGGCTATTGCTCTACCAGCAATAAAAAGTTAAGGAAATTTCATGCATTACTAACACATTTAAATGGGCTGTTCATGTACAGTTGTTGTAGTACGCTGTTCAGTTTAGTTGACATTTGAAGTAAATCTTGTAAATCAAAGCGAGAGAACATTTCAAAACTTTAGGTGTTCTTCATTTTTATATCTTTTTTCTTTCCATCAGGCAATCCAGATCATAACTCTAGCTGTTATTTCACCTTCTCTCATCATTCAATTCAGGTAAATTTTGAAATCAGTTGAACAGTTTCTAGAACATTTAGGTGAATTTGGGGAGTAGCTGGGAAGTAAATTGCCAATTGGTTTTTTAAATTCCTAATGGAAAAAAGAAAAAAAATCCAGACCCCGGTGTGATTTGACTTGTATTTTTGAACGAAGAAATGGTATTTCCGCTCACGTACGAGTCTCGACAAACTTGTCCGCTATATTTGCTTTTGGCTGGTTGCAGAGAGGAAACATGGCACAAATAATTATCTTTGTTCAATTATGCAAAGCTCAGGCCATGGCAAGGCATCTATCTATCTGTCTGTCTCTCTATCATCGTTTCAAAAGACCTTCCTTGCTGAATATTGCAACGATATCGTCGAAGAATTAATAATCTGCATGAATAACATCATTTGTTCATGTCCACTAGCGTTATTTTCATCATTAAATTATTAGTACATCTTAAGTTTCCGTAGAAGCAAAGCTACTCAGCATCTATCGATTGCATTTACATCTGCTTGGCTTGAACCGAGGGTTCAAAAGTTGAAGGAAAAAAAATATTTTTGTTGGTATGCACTGCTAGAGTTCATCGAGAGGTGACTAGATTCAGTTAACGGTGAGGTGAGTCAGATGCAGTCACGCTTCACGCAGCAAAGAAAAACGTGAACTTTGGGGCTGGTGGATGACCAGACGAAAAATAGTGCTTTTGACTGCTGATTCTTTTCTATTGTTTTGCTTAAGGGGGAGGGGTAGGGGGGTTGTTCCTATTTTGCTTCATTTTGTGCTCGATATTCATTTGGAGAAGTCTACCTCCCAACATTTGCCTGAAGTCTTCATTTTAGAAAATAGTTTAGCTTCATTGGGTACGTGGATTCTGTGAAATCAGGAAGGTGGATTTGCAGGTGCCTGATGTCTCAGGAAATCCTTGATAAATGTATTGTATTTATTTTTTTGTTTATGTTATTTGTAATTTCTTTTGCCTGGATAGCTATCAAATTTTACATCCCTCGTGTTTGTTCTTTAGTTTTGTGGAAAGAAATCAGTTTGCCAAGATATTCACTGCCGTAGATTGAAAGCAAGAGAAAACAACATTTTGTTTTTTTATATGGATATATACATATATCTATATATTTTGTTTTTTTCTTCCTTTCATTTTAGAAGCCGAACATGCAGAATGTACATAGTGGACAGGTAATCGGGGCGTGTGCAATAAAAACTAAAGATAGCTCAGATGGGGTCAGCTTAGTCGCGAAACCCTGCGATGCTGAAACGTCAAGAGTTTCATCTCGATTGATAAAATACGGAGAAAGCAGCAAAGGTGTTGCCAAGAGAAACCTGTCTTCATCCTCCTCCACCCCATCATCCGTGAAGAAACAAAAGACCAGGAGGAGAAAGCGTAAGTTATCGGGACTGTTCCTTGATGGGAGGGATTGGTGGGTGACACTTGACGGGATATAGGGTGACTGACAGGTGACAGGGGAATCCTGTCGTGATTTTCGGTGGCATATATCCAAGAGAATGGAACACCCCTGAAGAGGAATACCACACTATAAACAAACAGTGTGACGTGATAAGAGATATCTCAAGGATGGTGTGATTCTCTGGGTGACTGATGTGGCCCTGGAAAGAATGATTCTTGTGGCAGGCACTTTACAGATGTGGCAGATAATGTGGCAGTCTAGGGTGTATCAGGATGGCAAGCTCTGTTATGGTAGATAGGATATTCCTGTGACGATAAATGTCTCTCTCAAAAGGATATTAATTTGGCAGACATTGTTTCATTTTTTTTTACTATCTTTTTTATCTGTATCTGAAGAAGCTCTTCTGTAGGTGGATTTTTCCCCATTTTTCTCTAAATGCTGTAATTTTTTTTTGTTTTACATGTTAAATTGTATCTGCTACAGGACCAAAACCAAAAGTGAGAACCCATAAATCTGGTGAAGCATCGAAACCTAAGACTCTTGACAGGCAAGGAAGCAGCAGGAAGGCAGGAGGACGACCGTGGTACTGTATCGTCTACACGAGTGGAGAAGATGTGCAATCCAAAAGCAGCGAGGTCCTCAGTGTTCAGGTATGTGTATTTTGTTGGCTCATTGAGTTTTCAGTTATTTGAGTAAAAGTTCCTGTTAACCGCAGGGAGCTCCTTCACATCCGGCTATTTACATTTCCTGCTCGTTATACTCGCAAACCACGGGGAAGAAGGGTCTTGCGACTTATATGGGCCGCAAGGCGCTCAGTATCTAGGCTAGTTGTCCTTGTTGTCAAATTGTTAATAGTTTCCTTTTTTTGGTCAGTTGTGAAGAAACTTCTTATCAAGGTGAGAGAGTCAATGTTGGAAGTTCATTTTTGGAATGGGACGTTGAAAAAGAGAAATTGGACGGATAAATTTCAGTATATATATATATAAGAAAAAAATAAATAAAAATATCTCAATCTTAAACAGTTCCTTTCATATTACCACGGCAGTTTAGAGAAATCATTCTTGTTTTTTTCGAGGATGTCGGCGATCATGGCATTCCTCATCGCCAATGCCACCAGCATCAGTCTTTGTCATTACTTTGTCATACTGTATCATTAATTTATCCAACAGGACAATGAGACCATAGAAGCTCATAATTCTTCCGATGATCTCTGGTTTCTGGAGGACGAGTTTGCCTGGGAGTTTGAGGTGGTATCGAGTTCGAGCGGTACCCATTCTCAGGAACAGAGCACCGATGATCAAAGCCAGGGAAGTGAGGTAAACCAAACGTCTCTCTTGCTCTTCTTTCTTTTTCCGCACCAAAAGCAAATAACATCTTCGAGCTTCTGACCCTCTTGTCATTTCATCCGTCTGTATTCATAATCCTTAAAGAAAGACGTCAGACAAACTCCACCGTGTAAAGTTTTCCTCAACGGACGGCAAAGTGAACGTTGAGATGTGACTATTGAAAAAGGAGACACAAACTGCACCATCATCATGATGGTCATCATGATGATCTATTTGATAGAGATAACTGTCATGAACAACTTCCCTGAAACAGCTCAAACTAAATTGAATTCTATGTGTTTCAATTTTTGGGTGGTCATCTTCATTTATCTCAGTTTATACTCTGTTATTGGTAGCAAATTAACTCTTTTTTAAATACAAAAATAAACAAAAACAAAATTAAATGAAAACAAAGGGAAAGTAAATTGCTTACCAACAGCCCCCAATCCTGCCTTCTCCTCCCTCATCGCAACTGTTAAACTAGGATACTTTCTAACCTATTTGGAGGGACTTGTTGTGACAGAGAACTTTGTGATGAGCAAAGGCCTGCCACCGTGTGTGTTACCACAGAGAAGAATTTCAGTTTGGTAGAGATTTGTGATAAAATAGGCTCGCAAAGGAGAAGAAAACTGTGTCCTCCACATCACAAAGTTCGCTATCAGATAAACTGAAGATGATAAATGGGTTTGTGTCTCCTTTCAGATAATTTTTGATAGATACATATGTGGGGTTCAAAACACGAAGCCAATTATGCATGTCCTTGGGGAACAAATATGTTTTTGTTATTGTAATCAGCACCAAGTTCTATCATAAATTTATTGTACACTCTACCAGTTACTATCAAGTTCATTGATACTTGGAACATGCAGTAACTTGAATGAACTGGTAACAAACGTGTCCATACACGCATCAGGAACTCTGGTATGAACTAGAATTTCAAGCTTCGGTTTGTATCAAATTTTTGTTGGCACAATGTGGTGCCTCCATATACTTGAAGGTCACATATGAGGGACATGAAAACATAATTTGGTACTTTTATACACCAAAAATGAACAAGAAAAGGATGTTATTTATAGCTTGAAATGCATAGCTGGAGGCGAAAAATAAATACCTTTGTTTGGGGGCTAATACTACAGTACTTTACACACAAACAATACTGTGGTTCGGGTTTAGTCGAAAAGAGACAGTAATTTAGAGAAATTTGATGTCAAAGTTAGCAGATTCTCACTGACCAGAAACATGATGCGTAAAAGCTCATGAACGTACAGGTCACCTTGTGACGTCATTGTGCGGAGTGTACCGCGAGCGCGAAACAATAACAATGGAATTTCCAAGTGCTTCTCGTAAGAAAGAGAACCTTTTATTAGCTTCACTCTTCCAATAAACATGCAGCTCTACAAGAGAAAGAAATGGTTGTTAGAATTGTTCATACATTTGTTAACTCATTTTGGGTAGCAATTCTTCAATTTTTAAATTATGGTTATACATACTGTGCCATATGATATCGAGGTCTTACCGCAATTGAAATGCCTACCTCGGGTATTTTTTCATTGGTTGGTTGCAATCTATCGTGTTTGCAGTTAGTTTCTTGTCATTGGATGCAATATTAATTGAATCCACAAAATATAAAGCTTTGGGTATGTCTCAGTCTCGTTGCCATAATGTAAGGCTTTCAGAAAGTCACAACTCCACAAAAGCAGATACACAAGCGAAGGGAACACCACAGTAAAAAAAATGCCTGATAGATTCCATAACCCATAAGTTCAAAAAGGCAAAAACTTTTACCGTCTCAGTACAATATATACATGCCTACAATACATATCGTCCGTATGTGTTAGTGTGCATCACTAAGTTAGCTCCTTGCGTAGTGTAGTGTCGTTGGTTCTGCTAAGGAGAACTAAGTCAAACAGGGCCTTTTTTACAGTGTATTCTTTTGTAATATGATAGATCTGTTTTTCTGCACCTATGGGGTACATCACGGCTGAAGATAAACAATTGAGTATGCACATTAGAATATCGGGGCAATTGTGGATCATGAGTTGAGGCATATATCAAAATTTGGAAGACTTTACCTTTAGAGGGCTTCTGCATAGACAATACTGCCTATAATACATGTTTGTGTCAAAGTGCACTGAACATATATTCGCCTGCAGACGGTGGGAAACCCTGGGAGCGAGAGTCTTTGTGGATGCAACTTACATAATTAATCCAAAGCCTGCTATGTTTTTCTTCGGTCTGATGACTGGGAAACGTAAAGAAACTTTAATTTCAGTTTTCAGAAGTGTTGTTGAAACCTACTACTACACAATTCGTTGGCAATTTAATATTAACAGTATGACAGTGTCATATCGCTTAGTGTTAGTGCTGAAGTGAATAGCTTGATCGAAAGTTTTCCTCAACCGACTCCAAACATTGACGTCACAGGATGACCTGCAGTCACATGAGCGCTAGGTTTGATCAAGTTTTACCGAGTCCCAAAAGCAAATAATACAATGTGCCATACATCAATGGAAAGGTACTAGTGTAAAGATTCAATGGAACATGACATTGAACGGATTAGAGGATGTCGAAAAACCGCCAGCTATGCCATTTCAAACTAAAAAAGTTTTTTGAAGAACTAAAAATAGCCAGCACATTAATTTTTTTTTTTTTGTGTGAAGCTATGTTTATCGGGGGGAGTTATTGAACTAAGCACTTTGTGACTCTTCTTAGGAGAAGCAAATTGGTTGTAATCACATTAATGTCTTAGTATGTGAAGCATCCAGTAATATGCGAATATGACATGGTTTGGTCAAAGTAGGGAGCAAAACTTAATAACCCAAAGGTAATTTGCATCTTTAAGCAATGTGCTACAAATAAACTATTGTAAACTTTCCTAAATATTTTCTTAAAACCAGTATTTTCAGAGAGTTCATGTCGGGGGGGGG
>KN886970.1:77652-95094 GCA_000934455.1 Apostichopus parvimensis
TTAGGCTTCATTTATAATCTTAGCTAATATTAGTTAACATTGAGTTGGTGCTTTTGCTTGGAACAGGAGAATTATATGTTTTTGTCACAATTATGTTGAATTAACTTGAGTTCTTGTCGATCCAAGTCTTGCTACGTAAGAATAGTTTTAAAAATTTTTGAGGTTCTTGTACAAATTTTAAAACGATTAATCTTTGTCTCGTCTTTGTACAAGTTTCTTGCTGCAAAGATTTATTTGATTTTAATGTTTGCATGTTGATTTACAAAAACTGTAAAGTTTGAGAATTTTTTCTTCATTAAATATTGATGGAATCTGTTTTTGAAATGTGTCGGTTCAAAACTGACAAAATGGGTCAAGATGTGGCAATATGTACGATATGGAACAGGAAGGAACAATGTGCCAGGAACAAGAACAATGTGTAAGAATTTAAATGAGAGCTTTGGAAATGATTTAACCATTAAATTACAAAATGTCTTTCATGGGTTGCTGAGAAGGTTTGTGAAAGGCAAAAATTAAAAAAACAAAAAAGGAAAAAGCTTTAAAACCAAATGCACCTATACAGTAACACACAAGTGGCTGAACATTACAGTAAAACGTATTTAGTCTTTCAAAGGCAGTTTTTATCTATTCAATATATTGTCGTTGATAACACTTGCGTGATCGTAGCCGTTTACAATACGTTGCATGTTAGTTTTACGTAACCGATATCAAACTATTTCATACTCTGTGTGTTGTAAGTATTACTTTGCATGTAGTTTCTGGTTTACATCATTCCGTTTAAGTTTGGTTTCAGAGGGGGAGGGAGGGGTGGGGGGACAAGTCAACATCTACAAATGTTGTTGTTGTTGGATCAATATTTCAGTGTTACAGCGAAAAACAAACAAATAAGAAAACATTATTTGGGAAGGTTGTTAAGCTGGTAGTTGTGAAATTTAGTTTTGAGAAAAATTTGCCAATTGTCCTGCGGACAACTCTGCCTTTAATTTTTAATTTGTCTGAACAGGATAGTTAGTTACTTAGCAAGAGGTAGATGTGTAGATGAAAAGAACGTCCAAGGCTTCTACTGGTCATTCCTTGAAAAACCTTGTGGAAAGTTTTGGCTGTCAAACAAGGAGATTAAACAACCTGTTAAATGTTGATCTGAGACATTATTTGATGCTCTGTAGTTCAAAACTCAGCCTGCCATCATTATGTTGGCTTTAGCTTGGCTAGGCAAGTCACATTTCAAATATTGCAGCAAAATATATCAACATTTTTCCAAATCTATTTTCGTACCGGTCTAAGGAAGCCATTGCGCGCATTCATTAATGCATACATTTAAGGTCCAGATGGATTGATGAGAATTTATCCCGTATTTTTGAGGATTCAAGGAAAACTAGAAGGCAACATCTTGATGGATTAGTAATAACTGTTTGTTCATTGTGTATGGCCTCATAGGAATGGTGTTTTACAGAGTTGAGAACTGTAGTTAAAAACTGCTTAGTTAAGAACCTATGAAGGGGTTCCACAACAACTTACCTGGGCAAATCACAGAAGTAATGTAATAATAGCTTGTTGGTGGTGGAACAGATATTTGTAAACTCACCAAGAATGAGAGAATCAAGTCGGTGTTTATTAGTTGCACTTCAATTTCGTAATATTTCATGCTGACAGTCATATTTACGGTTCTATTGTCTTGGAAGTGAACGTATGATTATTTCTTTTTAATAAATTTAAAATCAGATGAGTGGGGAAATAGATACTGATTTGAAGTAACTTAAATCCAGCTATGATTGTGATTAGTCAAAACTAAGAATGCCTTACTAACCATGGAAAAAGATCTGATATAGAAAGTTTAACAGAACTTTGCATATGTAAAGATGAATTTGATTGGATGAATAGTAAAAACAGTTTTTTGTGTGATATATTTTTTGAGCACATACATTGTACTGTTAGAGACATAACTGCATAAATATTCTCTGTTATAACTGCATAAATATTCTCTATTATGAGGTGACCAGCTCTCGTTATTTTTGGTTTGGAAAATGTTTCGGCTGTCACTCCACGCCAATTGTGAAGGTATATGACATATCCATGAAGGTATTTCTAGCCTGGTCGGTGGTTTATGTCTTTGAAATATGACAGTTTGTGGACCGGACACACTATCTCATTTTCCATTGATTTTCATTACTATGAATCCAAAGCAAACGGTGGTTTTATTTTCAAAGTAATTTAAAGAATAGTAAGTACTGTATTCAGTCTAGGAACACTGTTGTACAGAGTTTCAGTGTGGGGAGGGGGTGGGAATAGGGAGGTGGGAATGTGGGGCTGGGAGTAGGGGATGGGAGTAGGGGGTGGGGTAGGGGTTGGGAACATGAAGTTTCTGTCCAGGTCTGATACACTATGGGTACAGAATATGTAAGTAATGTTTTCAATACTGACACAATTTTCTGGACTACCTACACTCTAGATAGTCCAGAAATTTGTGTCAGTATTGGATACATTACTTGAGGATCATTCTACAGGAAAGGGATTGGGAAGATGGAGGCTGGCAATGGGTCCAGACAAAATGATTTATTTTCCGCACAGGAACATAAGTCGTGTATTTAGTCCTATTGTAAGGCCTATCTGTAGGAGGGGAGGGACAACAGGAATGTACCCAGTCCAGATACACTGTTGTATGGACTATCTATAGGGGGGAGGGACAACAGGAATGTATCCAGTCCAGATACACTGTTGTATGGACTATCTATAGGGGGGAGGGACAACAGGAATGTAACCAGTCCAGATACACTGTTGTATGGACTATCTTGGGGGGGGGGAGAGGGACAACAGGAACGTATCCAGTCCAGATACACTGTTGTATGGACTGTCTGTAGGGGGGGGGAGGGACAACAGGAATGTAACCAGTCCAGAAACACTGTTGTATTGACTATCTAAAGGGGGGAGGGACAACAGGAATGTATCCAGTCCAGATACAGTTGTATAGACTATCTATAGGAGGGAGGGACAACAGGAATGTAACCAGTCCAGAAACACTGTTGTATGGACTACCTTTTGGGGGGGGGGACAACAGGAATGTAACCAGTCCAGATACACTGTTATATGGACTGTCTGTAGGGGAGAGGGACAACAGGAATGTAACCAGTCCAGAAACACTGTTGTATGGACTATCTATAGGGGGGAGGGACAACAGGAATGTAACCAGTCCAGAAACACTGTTGTATGGACTATCTATAGGGGGAGGGACAACAGGAATGTAACCAGTCCAGAAACACTGTTGTATGGACTATCTATAGGGGGAGGGACAACAGGAATGTAACCAGTCCAGATACACTGTTGTATGGACTATCTATAGGAGGGAGGGACAACAGGAATTTTATCCAGTCCAGATACACTGTTGTATGGACTATCTATAGGGGTGAGGGACAACAGGAATGTAACCAGTCCAGATACACTGTTGTATGGACTATCTATAGGGGGGGGGGAGAAAGGGACAACAGGAATGTATCCAGTCCAGATACACTGTTGTACGGACTATCTGTAGGTGCAGATGGGGGAGACACTAGAAATGTATCAAGTCGAGACGAACTGTTGTATAGATTATCAACAGGTCATAAAAGGAACATGTCTGTTTGGTCACATTTTATAGTCTTGTCGAATTTTCTTCATCTGTAATAACAAATAGGCGATAACATAGCTATATCAAACGGTAGTTTGTGTATTCTTTATCAACCATTTCATTTGTATTATTTGTAAAGATAAAAGTACAGAGTTAGCTAATAAATGATAAGTGTAGAAATAAATTGTGTGATATGCACAGTTAACGTAAATGATATGTACAGTGAATAAAGTGTTTTATCTAAATGTACAGAAACTTTGACGTCATCATTTTTTTTTTTTGGTTTTTTTTTTGTATCATGCATTCCTGTAGAATTTTTAACCTTGCTGAAAAAGCATCTTAACAGCTGCCCTCATCTAACATTCTCTGTTAAATAGAAAAGGATCCTCGTAAAGGGAAATTAAATGGTCTTTCAGTTAAATCAACTGAGATGACCTTTGACCTTGGAGCCACACCCAATAAAAAAAAAATCACAGTAACCCACCTTTTTATTTGTTTTCTACACAAACGCATGGTCTTAGCTACATTTCAATACCTAAATGAATGTTGTAGGATGTAAGATGGCTGAGTAATATTTTTTTTAAAATTCAATGATTATTTGGGTCGATATCGACCCAAATTTACGAGGAGGGTTAATCCATCCTTATGTCTTCATTTATTTTGACAGGGGGGAAAAACGATCTAATCTAGCAATTATATTCTGCACTTTTGTTACCATGGTGACAACATATCAGCAGGGGGGGGGAGGGGTATCATTAAGTAAAAGGTGTAGGACAAACAACCTGGAAAGGAATAACAAAGATTAGTTACCATTTACCGCAGTTTAGCATAATTTGATACATAGAAAAGAGCAAAATATACATTATAAGGTAAAGACTAATTATCTCCAATTATCAGAACACATCAGAGTTAGCCTCATTATAATACATTAAAAACTGTGAGTGAAGATAACTATTTCACATCCCCAATTAGTTCTGATAATAATTAAATTTTTGTAAAGTATTGTCCAATATCCTGATCCTTTAAAAATATTTATGCCATGGTTGGGAATCCATCGATATAACTTTGGTGACATGCAGGCCTCTTAAACAGGAATGATTGGGAGTTTTCTATTACACGAAACATCAACCATTTCAACAATAAGGATCGAGATACATTTTACGACTAGAATATCCCAGCGAAATTGTCACCGTACTGATTGCTTACAACGGCAACTGTCCGCTGATCTAGGATGTGGAGTTTCTTGTTAGAAAAATATTACAAAATTGCAAATTTGACTTGAAATCTGCTCTATTAGCCAAAAAGAGTATTCACAGAATTTATAACATCACAGAAATTCATCTCAAAAATCCTGCTTTAACAGACATAGATGAATCATCAATGTGTGACATCATGCAAAAGTATAACGACAGCAACATCATTATAGATATTCATCCAAAATCCTGCTTTATTAGACTTGACTGAATGCATCAGACTAACAGGAGTAACAACATCATCATACTAGTTCATCTAAAAATCCTGCTTCAACAGACATGAATGAACGTGTCACAGCATGAATATGAGTAACAACCTATCATACAAATTCACCTAAAATCCTGCTTTAACATGTTATGAGATGAATGAATGTGTCACACCAACAGAAATAACAACTTCATCATACTAGCTCATCTAAAAATCCTGCTTTAACAGACATGAATGAACGTGTCACAGCATGAATATGAGTAACAACCTATCATACAAATTCACCTAAAATCCTGCTTTAACATGTTATAACATGAATGAATGTGTCACACCAACAGAAATAACAATACCATCATAGTAATTCATCTTAAAGACCTGTTTTAACAAGCTAACATGAATGAACATGTCACAACATGAATATGAGTAACAAATGTAGCATACAAATTCACCTAAAATCCTGCTTTAACATGTTTTAAGATGAATGAATATGTCACAATAACAGAATTGACAATACCATCATAGTAATTCATCTTAAAAGACCTGTTTTAACAGACATAGATGAATGAACATGTCACCACGTTGATAGTTGTAACAACTTTATCTTAAATCTTGCTTTCAGCAGTTTAGATGACTAAACGACTATTTCATAATTCTTAAGACAAACCAGAAAGCCAGTGAGCTTTGTGATTCCTTGTCATAAAAGTTGCTCTGAATTCAAAATAACTATCTGACTAATTTAGATTTAAAATTTGTCCAAGAATTAAGTGAGAACCAGAAGAGATTTGTAGCAATCCCTTGTGGGCATCAACCATGTAAGGATTTTAGAGTTTAGAATTTTAAACCAAAATGTTTCAGTATCCAGAAAGAACAGTCTTCCTATGTGAAATATGGACACATTTTACTTAGTATTAAGTTCAAGAAAGATAAAGTTCTTGTGTTCTCATGTTTACAGATTTTCAGACTTGCACTAAACTGTTGACGGCAAATTACTTTTGACCTCCACCAATTTCAATAGGTAGGACGGGTAATCTGCTCACCAAGCTGAATCTGCATACCATGTATGAAGTTTAAACAAAGATGTACTTTTTGAGTTCACAAAGTTTTCAGACTTTGACCTCTGTTGACCCCAAATGGCCATTGAACTTCACAGAGAACAATAGGCTACTTGTACTCAAAAAGACGGATCCACATATCAAGTATGTAGTTAATCCACCATGAACTTTTTGAGTTACCGTGTTTACAAGCGTCACATACATACACACACACACACACACACACCATCGCATAGATTCCTTTTGCCTCCTGCGAGGAATCGAAAACAGCATCATAGAAATTCATCTAAAAATGCTGCTTTACCCCAACTTAAATCAATCCATTGTCACAGCATTCAACAGCATTTTAGTAAGTTAACTTACTGGCATATCAAACAGTGAGGGGTGGATAAGATATAGAGGGGGGAGGTTAAGTTGCAGGGTGATGGTGGATGGGTTTGGTATTGTAAGGGGTCTGAAATAGTAGATGCCTTGGGTGCGTTGATCTATCTTATATTCATGTTGCTTTTAAACCTGCTGTCTGGCGAACTTTGTAAATGTGAGCTCTAAGAAGATATTGCTTTCTGGATAATTCTCGAACATGCTGTGGAGAAGAAGAAGAAAGAAAATTTAATTAAAAAATAAAAAAAAATTAAGTCTGCATATTACTAGCCGGAGTCAAAAAGATTATAACACCAAAACCCAAATAAGATTGACGATGATAGCTGAAACTGTCCAAGTTGATAAAGTATGTGAAACTGAAGCAAACAGGTGTGGTGTCATGATGTACAGTTAAAAACATCCCAAATGAATGTAGTGTCATCTCGAGAATAAAAAAAAAGTAGAAATTGTTCGCAAATACCACCAGTATGGTTAGTATGGATAAACGATAATTACTCTCATCTGAACTACTCTTGCGAGATTCACAAGAGTTAGTATTGCTACGAAACTTCAAGAATACTTCTAACTCTATGACATTGTTACAAACCTTCAAGAATACTTCCAACTCTATGACATTGTTGCAAACCTTCAAGAATACTTCCAAGTCTATGACATTGTTACAAACCTTCAAGAATACTTCTAACTCTATGACATTGTTGCAAACCTTCAAGAATACTTCCAAGTCTATGACATTGTTACAAACCTTCAAGAATACTTCTAACTCTATGACATTGTTGCAAACCTTCAAGAATACTTCTAACTCTATGACATTGTTACAAACCTTCAAGAATACTTCCAACTCTATGACATTGTTACAAACCTTCAAGAATACTTCCAACTCTATGACATTGTTACAAACCTTCAAGAATACTTCTAACTCTATGACATCCTTCCTTAGAGCCTCCATAAGGTAGTAGTAAGTATCTTCAATGGTCATCTCCTCGGCAACCAGATTCAACAATCTGAAGAGAATGAAAACCAACATATTTTAGAGTTCAAATGTTTTGAACGAATGAAGTTGCAGCCGCTTGGATTTAATGACCTCCACCATATGAAATCAAGGTATTTAAGAGTGGAGGATTAAAATTTGAAATCTGATGAATTTGTTGTCAGTAGATTCAACGATCTGATGAATTTGCTGCCCGTAGATTGAAATCTAATGAATTTTACTGCCAGTAGATTCAACGATCTGATGGATTTGCTGCCAGTAGATTCAAGGATCTGATGAATTTTCTGTCAGTAGATTCAAGGATCTGAAGAATATGATGCCAGTAGATTTAAGGATCTGATGGATTTGCTGCCAGTAAATTCAAGGATCTGACGGATTTGCTGTCAGTAGATTCAACGATGTGATGGATTTGCTGCCAGTAGAATTAACGATCTGATGGACTTGCTGCCAGTAAATTCAAGGATCTGATGGATTTGCTGCCAGTAGATTCAACGATCTGATGAATTTGCTGCCAGTAGATTCAACGATCTGATGAATTTGCTGCCAGTAGATTCAACGATCTGATGGATTTGCTGCCAGTAGATTCATCGATCTGATACATGCATGCTGTCTGTACTTACTGTCTATATAGCGGAGCTGTCGGTGTTACTGCTTCATCAGGATCTATTTCCTCTCTTCCTTCCATTTTCCTTAAGCTTTCCTCTATTTCTTCATTTTTCTGTTTTAGTTCTCTTGTGTTCGCTTCCACCTGTGCCTGCAAACACACGACCAAAGACAGAATGATGACATTAGCAGCAGAATGAACAAACTTTCATCGGGAGCCCATGCCTAGCAATTCACCTTTTACCAATGTTAAAGTTTACTCAGATTTGCAACGTTGCTTTTTACTGTTCTCAGCAGCTGTTTCTTTCAGTGGGCAATGCTGATACTAAATTTCAGCAAAACTGTGAATTTCATTCTTTAGCGAATTCTAGTCACTCTCGGTTAACATGTTATTGCAGCCACTACAACTGGCTTGGATGCAGAATGGATATTGCATGCCACCGTGAAATTTTCTGTACCTAATCAGCAGGCCACAACACTTGAGATGGATACAATATGATTATTGTGGGCCACCGTGAAAGTTTCTGTACGTATTCAGCAGGCCAAAACACTTAATGACGTGTCTTACTCCTGTGAGTATACACTATAGGGTCAAATAAAAGGTCAGAAAGTTCCTTACACGCATTGTTCACATCTTATGTTCAGATTCCTATATCACAAATAAGCCTTTACACAAACTCCTCAAAGTATACATATGTCATGTTTGTCCTTGCCGTAAGGTTCTGCAGGCTGTATTAATACGATATTGGAAACCATATTGCATCCTGAGGGTAGCATACAACCTTCTGGCCGCACTTTGCCCATCTTCCGGTTCACAACACTTTTCTGAGGGCAGCATACAGCCTGTACTTTGCCCAACTGCACTACACTGCTCATGGTTGAGGTAACATAATTCTTGTTTATCCTTGCCATATGGTTCTGCGGGCCACATAAATAGTGTGTTGAAACCATGTTGCTAGCCACAGAACATTCACCCGTGGGCCATACTTTGCCCACATGTGCGACACATTGTTCAGGGTTGAAGCTTAAAGTAATAACGAAGGCAGGGATCAATGACAATTGATATTAATCAGTAACCTAACAACTCTCTAGTATTCGATTTTTATATTAACCGATTCCTGTCTGAGTGAACTCCTAAGGCCTCACCACAATGCACAGTAGAATTTCAGCCATATTACGTTACCAATGGCCGCTTACTGTGGATTGTGCCGGTGCCTTAGGAGTCAATTTTGAAAGTGAGCATATTTAGTCAAACAGGAAGCGGTTAAGAGAGTATAAACGCTAACCTCTTCTCCCTCCAACTGTGACAACATCTGATCCAGACGAGACTGACCGTCCTTCAATTTATCTCTGGTAGCACTAAGCGCATCCATCTCATTCTAGATAAAGAAAATCAGTAAGGGTCAGCTAAACCTTGAGAGGAGTAAGTTTCCTCGGTATAGGTAAACATCTCAAGGGTGTAGAATCTCTGTGCCTTGCACAAGAAAACATCATCCATTCATTCCTGTATCACTTGAACAAGACCCTAGATTTGAGGTATGAGCAAAACAGCATGAGCGAGAGTACAAGTAGCGTTACCCCTCGTTACGCAGAACAGTATGATTACCTAAGAGTACAAGGCTTTGGGCACAACTACAATTACATACTCTGCACTAGCATCTTTATCAGATATCCAAAATTCCACCCTCCTCTTCCCCACCCCCTCCCCTTCCCCGAGTACAAGAACGAGTACAAGTACAAATACATGAGGTCAAGAATGAATAACAGGGTACTATGCTGGACCATCAGTGAAGGTAAAGGAGTACAGGAACACGACAAAATCACTGTAAAACACTACCTGAAACAACAACAACAAAACACTGAGATATTAACTTATTTCATCAACGATTTCTTACCTTAACTTTCAATACACTGCTGAGCTACCAAAACTGATCTTCTGATAACATCAATAACCTCATCAAGCAAGATTGGAGCACCGAATACACTTTCATTCATTTATCTGTTTTCCCACTTAACCAATACACTGCTTGAGTACCAAAAAATTGCTGACCGTCATGTTCCCTGATTATTTTAGTAATATCTATTAATTCTTGCATGCCACATTACTAAAAAAAAGCACGACACCAAAACCTCTGGCACCAATACAAATTTTTTTTTCTCTCTCCACCTCTCTCTCTCCCTCTCTCTGTCCTTTTCAATTTCCCATCTCCTCTACTACTGACCTGGTAAACTTGAAGCACCTCTTTCATTCTCCTCTTTAATTTGTCTTCTACGGCTGATTGAAGAGACACCCGGATCTGATCATCTGAGAGACTCTGCTGTGAACCCACTGGCTTTTGAGGTGCTAAAATGAAAGAGTAAAAGTTTATATCAGCCAACTGAATGATACGTAAGTTAGCAGCCATGAGACTGTTAAAGACTGAAAAAGGGACCCCTGTAATATTTCAAACTCAAAGTCCACGAGAAATCATATTTCAAACTCAAAGTCCACGATAAATCATATTTTCACACCGTCTCTCTCTCTGCCTTAAGTTGAGAATGCAGACTTTTTAGAGTTTATAGGCTGCGTCGGACGAAACGTCAAAAAGCTTCCCTGTAACATACCCTGCATACCCTTGAGAAGAACATACAAAATGTGTGTTACTTCACTACTTCAGGAAACACTAACAAGAAGAATGTTTGGGAAATACCTGGAGGTGCAAACTGGCTTTGGGGGGTCGGATATGGGTAGGATCCTGGCTGTTGTGGGGTAGGCATTCCTCCCTGTGGATAAGGTGTCGATGAAGGGTATTGGTAACTGGTGGGCTGCCTGTACTGATTGCCACCAGGGTATCCAGGTGGCATAGCATTGTTAGGTGTTGGCATGGGCATCTGCTGGGGTGAATAACCACCTGCCGAGAAGAACGAGAGTTATTTACGTTCGAGAGATTCACAATTACAGCAGTTTATGGGACTAGTAGAGGCTTGGAAATCAATACTGATATATTTGCTTGGAATATTGGTCCATACAAGTTCATTACAGGATAAATCAAGGCACAAGGCATTCTTCGCCTTTTCTATTATATCAAGAAATGGAATATAGAGATGAGTTCAAACCTATGGAATTGATTTTCCAGTGTCATCGACTGTTATATTAAATGTGGATTAGCGTTTATTTCCTATACGGATATTCTACATAAACTATTTGCCATCCAGAAACTGCTCATTTTACCATCCATAATTGCCGGTGAGGGATCTTAGCAATACCATAAACATTGATAGAGAATCTAGTGAAGTAATGGGATGCTACCACATACTAGCCTACTACAGCTCTGTGTCAGCTTCAAAATAACTTGGAAAAGAAAATCTTTACCCATAGGTTGGGGGTAACTTGGTCTTGGAGCCTGTGATGGGGGTGGATGAGAACCAGGGTATGGTGTAGTCATTTGGGGCATGCCTGGGGGTTGGTTCGCCGGCCGAGAATATACTGGGGAGTTCTCTCCAAATATGATTGTCATCACTTGTATGAGGCCAATTAGGTCAGAATTGGGCTGAAGAAGGCAACAAAGTAAAAAAGAGCTTTGGTTACCATGCTGTATGGTGAAGTATATTTGTACTAGGTAAAGTATACAATTTTGAAAGCATACAAAACTTACATGTTTCCATTCATGAAGGTATTTTAGGTATACATTAAGCTTGGCATGGTAAGTACCATATGCATGGCTCAGTATGCTAATCATACTTACATGTTTCCATTCATGAAGGTATGGTAGGTAAACTCTCCCATTGGCATCTACATGCTTTGACGGTTTGATCATCATCACCTGAGTTGGACGTACATAGCACATTGGTGGATTGAACGGGTGTGTCTCAAACAGCCATATACAGATTGGGATGTTGTAGGTTGCTCCTAGAAGCAAAATTACAGGGGAAAAAAACCATAGGTACAGGGTCAAATGTATGATGTTGGGAAAGGGAGGGGAGGGGGGTTAGTGGTGGGGCTACAGTATACACGATATAATCTTTTGTACTGTGTAGTTACAACCAACAGGCACTTCAGTTTCACATCATAAGTAATGTAGTTATGCAGAGTTAAGCCGTATTGTTTGATTTTTGATTCGGGGTAGCTGAGTAGGATTTTGCAGCTGCCTGTAGCTTCTTTTTTTTGGACAACCTTACAACTTGGACAACATTATAACATAAGGATACATGATTTATCACTGTAATCAAACACATTTGATGGAGAATGAAATTACTTTGCAAGTAAAACCATCTGTTTTAACTGGTGAAAATTAAAAACTGTTTCGATTTTGTAGTAGTAGATACTGAAACGCCTAGGAATGGTAAACTATCTCGGTAAAAAGTCGACTTTTATGGTTTTCTTAATTTTTTATTTCTATTTACAACTCTGACATACCATTTATCAATAATTACAATTGCATATGCTATCTGACAAAGCATATTAAACACAACGTACCTTTAAAGCTCACAGGTATGGTGCCTTCTAGGCAAAGCAGATCCTTTCTTGTATTGTCACTGAAAACTGCAAACAAAATAAGCTTGAATTCAACTTGAATGAAAAATAATAATTGACATACATACCTGTAACCTCATATGAGGCGAACCGTCGGAACATTATGACTCGTCGAACAAGTGAAAGAAATGTGTGATTCATACTACCACAGCGGTTATCGATGATGACGACTGACTTTGTGTCAAGTTTTTTCACTGATAGTAGGTAAAAAATTTTACTGCTCAATATCAGTTTGAAGTATTAAGCTTTTTTCTTTCAAACAAAACTTAAAATAGTCATGCAATGGATATCTTTTATCCTAATAAATCATTTCTTAAAATGGTGATAACTTTCAATTGATGAACAAAATGGCTGATGTCTTTCACAGTTCTTAGTTAAATCATCGACAGCAATCTACATTCCGAGGTATATATGTGGGTAGGTGGTTGTTGTTTTTCGTAGCTGTTACTTGGCAACCACATGTAACAAGTTGATTTAAAAGCAGCAGCTTCTGTTGAATGTGTATTATATTACAAAATTCTGTAAAGTAAACCCTTGATGGTAATAAAGAACAAAGGGTAATTGAACAAGAATATTCTGTTCCTATTGAACACACCAAAATGGCACCGGGAAGTGAGCAAACATTGTGATAAGGTTTGAAAATGAAACGCATCATAACATTAAACTTTTGAGACAAGATATTTACATATGTGTACGTGGAATAAATGATAGATTGATCAACCACTAATGGAAAACATGCGGTAGGTCATTGTTTTCATTGACTTGCTGTTACTTGGCAACTATTTCACGTCACAACTTCAAAGCTGTATTTTGTGTTGAAGTCTTTACATATCCGTATCTGGAGGTACAATAAGGCCCCTGAAAATAATATCCTGTTCCTTTAGTACACACAAAATTGGCACCCCGAGGATGATCGAAATTTGGGGTGTGAAATGAAAGAATAAATCAAATATCTGGTCATATCAATGTCTCTAGTGGGAATAAATGGTCAATAACTCACTATTGTGAAGCAACCAAACCGGTTGTGTAACCAAACTTAGTCTCTTAGACAGATTTAAGGATATCCACAAGGGTCGAAATAAGCGGGCGCCCAGGCGCTATTCGCGCCCGCAAGCACTAAAATAGCGCTCCTGGACATGAAAATACAATACGCACGGGCGCTTCTTTGTCGGCAAATAAGCGCCCGCATACTCCTGTAAATATCAGCCTTATCATGCGCTGCACAGAAGCCTGTAACTACATTGCATGCTAGTGCTATATAGTAACTGCTAGCGATTTGATAAATCACTGATCGATCGAGTACATGCACAATAGAACTGGTGCACATGGTTTATATATCGCACAACACCTGTACTGATACGTATGTACATGCCGTACTTGAATTTTGTTTCTCCTTTTTAGCTCCTGGTAGTGAGAAAATAGCTCCTGGTCCTACTGAAATTGCCGCGAACCAGGAGCCACTTTTTTAGAAAGTGGCTCCTGGTCCACAAATCCTTATTTCAACCCTTGGATATCCAATCATTTTTTAATATCCAATGGTCTTGATCACAGCGACACCAAGCTACAATGCAATGCAGAATAAACATCGCACTGTAGGAAAGACAGCCTTCGGAGTGACTTACCAAATTTTTCATACTTGGGCCGAAGATCGCTGAAAGCTGACAGCGTACTCAAAAGTGCCGACTTGGTGAGGTCTTTGTTCCGATACTGTGGACGAACCAAATCAGTGAAGAAAATGAAGTTATGCAGCAATGTGGCAAACTATGAGATGCTTTCATCTTTTTCAATATCATCTAGGAAATTTTTAAAAAAGGCAACTGAGACTAAATGTAAACAAAACGTCATTGCTATAAATGGATTAAAACTGAAGTCTATGAAACAAGTTCTATTCATGGTACTAATAGCAAATCAAGTAAAACAAGACATGTTGTTTTAGTAAGATTCAGAGCTCCTTTCGTGGTCTTTTTTTTCGATTTTTTCTTGAAATGATACGTAAGAGTATGTAAGTCATTAAATATTAAATAGTGCATATCGAGGGTTTTTGTTGATTCATTCACATGAGTAAATTCACGAACAAACACTGGTAACAGCTGGAAAATTTAGACATGAATTCATTAATATATGACTTGCTTTAAAACAAAGGTTATTAGTATTACACCAACTATTCCAGAAAGTCTAATCTGGTCACTCATTCTCCTTGTCAAGCCCACAAATCATGATACCAACATAGTTTTGCAGTTTCCAAGCATCAATATCATCGATTTGGTCAAGTGATCGTCACAGAAATTTATTTTTACCAACAGTTTCTCCAAAGAGATGAATACCATTTATATTTCCAAGTTTGTTTTTTTTTTCTATAAAATATAGAATGTAGTATGAAATAATTTTTGTAATTTCTGGTTTTGACACTTATTTATTTATTTATTCTGACTTATTATTCTGAACTTTTCACTTTTGTTATTTTGACACCCACGAGCCATTCTTTCTTCATTTATATCATCATAAAACCTGTACTTTAACATTTAGAGGAGACCACACATAGGGGATATGAGACCACATGTGCATATGGGATATTTTTATTTTATTTTTTTAAATGACTTACTTTTAATAACCAATTTCAAACCATATAAATACAAGGTGTACTTTAACAAATCATCAGTATTTCTCTCAAAATATCCAAGAACATTAACAACATTGGTCACTTCTGTGCCTTCATTATAAAGACTTATTATACTGCAGGTCTTGAAATAATTTGAAGACAACACAATCTGCCAGATTATATGTACTGCAACCTATTGTTTTTTTTTTTATTTAAAAACAAGTTGCAAGGTATTACAGATGACCTTAAAGAACTTGCTGATGATGGCTAACATTAAGTTGTTGGTTCTTTTCACTCACCTTATTATAATGCTGTTTGATAAATGCTTCATGTTTCGCCATTTGTAACAAGGGCGTATTCCTTCACTCAATGAGTTTAAGAAAAAAACACTGGGTGTATAAAGTACTGCCGCAGACAAGCCTTACAGTTCCAGTATCCTAAAAATAAAAAGGAATGTGGCATTTACCATATCTGACATTAAAACTAGTAATACAAGTCCACACTAGCATTCAAGTTAATAATGGATCATGACATCATGTTACAAATTATAAAATCCAGAACTTACAAAGATTAAAACTTCATTTTTAATAGGCCCATGTAGCATGGTGGCAATTATGACAAACTATTTTATTAAATGAATAATTGTTCAAAATATTTTCAATTTCAAAATCCTTGCTTTCAAGTTGTGCAATGCGTAACTTGTGTAAGACTTTATGATGTTGTCAAGATAGCCTAAGTTAAGACCATACTACTTACTAGAGCCTAGGAAAGCAGTATTCACTTCACGTTAGTATAAACGTTCGAGTTCAACGTATGCCTAACGATAACAACATGTAATACGTAATGAAAAGGAAGTTCCAAGTTAAATTAGAAGCTAAGCACAGTTAGGGTCCTAGGCTAGGCATAGGCCCTAACTGATTTACGAGTTATGTGGTGGAAATCTGACATGCAAAAGGTTGCAGCAAGTTAGGCTCTTTCAAAGCTTATCAGTCTGTTTTGGTAGCAATGTCTATGACAACAATAATTACTGCTTAATTCAACTCGAAAGTGTTTTCAATTAGCCTAGCTTATCATTCACTGACGATGCTTATACTAAGTTACAGTACTGGATGATACCTGATACTAACGGGAAATCCGTATACTAACGTTAGGACAGTTTTACTCCGTTTTACTTTGTAACGTGTAATTCTTTGTTAAGTCACTTTATATTTTGCTGAATTCCCTCTGATTCTAATGTATACCGAGAAGTTCTCATAGTTAATAAGTAAATCAGTTATCAAGACGAGATAAAACTACTACAATCATGCACCGCCGGTAAGGTGCTAGCTAGTATTAGTCACAGTCACAATCACAGTACAGAAGACTAGTCTAGTCACAGCCTAAGCTAGTGCTAGAACTTAGTTGTACTAGTGCTTAGCCACAGCACAGTGCGTCATCAACTATTTTTGTGTACTCCCAATGTAATACTTGTATTGCGATTTATTTGTAGCGCACAAGTTGACACAAAAACTGACTTTACCACAGATAATCGCATATGGATTTCTTTCGCAGAGTAAAAATATAGAATTTCTTTGCTCATAATACTATCAACATAACATCAAGGTTTTCATTGAAGGCAAGCAACGTCATTTGTCCAATTTTATTTTATTTTTAGTTCCTCATTTGTTTTTAACTACAAAAAACCTTATTCTGTTGATTTTCAAGGAAACATGAAATCTTTTATTGACTGCTCTCTGTTGCCTGGGTGTTTCGGTTGAATATGGTCTTGTAAAAATACGTCAATTCTATTTTTAAATAGAGGAATCGATCTTTCAATGACAATAGCATAATCGATAAAAAATTCTAAAGAATTGTTAATTCTTTATTATTTTAAAGTTATTGCTAGACTTCAACAATGCATGATATTAACAGAGACAAAGTTATTATCACACATACGCAAATTGCATATTTTCTGAAAGTTTCGGAACATCATGAAATAGGTTGAGCCAATATATTCCCTATACAGACAGGTAGTTCCGGAAAACAAACAACATGGGTATGAATTCTGACCAATAACACTGACAATACCCTTTTGACATGATATGTATTTAAGAATTACACTTACTCACTATAACTCAAGTACGAGTGGATTTTTCTTCTTCTGTTGTGCTTTTTTCTTGTCTTTTAAAGGCTGTATATAGATACTTCTGGGCGGGTGTTTTTTCAGGTCTGCGCAGCCCTCTACCCCCCCCCCCCCCCCCCCCC
>KN886970.1:95144-108033 GCA_000934455.1 Apostichopus parvimensis
CCCCCCCACCCCGTCCACCCCTCACCCTCCCATCCCCCACTTGCCCCTGGCCTCTGACTGGCTCTTGTTTCATTTTGTTTATGTTTTCACTCTGAAGAATATATTTTCTTGTAATTTTTTTGTACCTTAATTCTTGTTCCCTTCCCCTCCCCCACCGTCTCCCATTCTATTCGCACGACTCGATCGGGCTTGTCCACTACCCCCTCTGTCACATACGGCTCAGGTGCATTCAGTTTGTAGTTCCACTTTTTGACAATTTGACACATCAGTTACGTGTGCAAATTAGGAGTGTGATGTAAACCATATGCCCCCACCTCCCTTCATCAGTCGTGAGAAATGCTTTAGTCGGGTCATTTGTTTACAAACGACCAGGGAAGAATTAGCCAATGGTACAGGTGCACACCCTGATATTCAACCTCACACGAGTAATATGAATTATTACCACAACTTCCTCGTGTTAGAACTACCTTGATGCGTAATTTATGGATTCAGAATGTAGGCTACCATTTGATGTGGAGTTTTTTTAACTGTTTCTTTTTCTTTTTTTGGAAGAGCCCCAGAATCCCTACTAGAAATGAAAACACATTGAATGACCCCGCGGCCGACCCCCTACTTTCAAAATCCTTGATCAGCGTCTGACCGTTCTATAAAGGGGGTAGTTTGAACGCCCCCTCCCCGTCTATACACTGACCTTTGTAGATCCATTAGTCGGAGCTGATCCTGGTGCTATTGTGGTGGTCAAAAGGGGCAAATTATTGTTTCATGTAACAACCATAGTTTTCTGTTATTATTGAGCATTACAACATGAGGGTTACACTTAATTGTCAGTCGGGTAGAGCTATAGTGGCGCCCTGTTCAAAAATGCTTAAAATAAACTGGGATACTGTTTCTTTTGACCTATTCAAACTAATTGTTTTCCATGCATAGGTATTAAGAGGGTACGTAGACTGTTATAATAGCGTAACGAGCTTACTCTCGGTAAAATGATGTCCAATACACTGGCAGTAATCCTGATGCTGATAACACGTACGGGAGGAGGGGGTTGGGGGGAGTGCTCGGGGAGAAGTTAAATTAATGTTCCTATTATGCTAAAATGCCGCCTGTGGCAGCACCACGCACGACTATGCATGCACATTTGGGGTACACCCTCCAGTGTTGGACGGAGGCTGTGTATATTAAAGGTGTTCCTCCAAGGCTCTTCGGCAGGGGACGCAGCGGAAAGACAACGCCTTACCAGGGTCGCCAAGGAAATATTTTGGAAAAGGAGGTTTCTAAAGAGTTCCTAAACATGTTGCTATATAGCGCCACTGAAAATTTGTGACCAGCTCAGAGCTCTACTATAGTCAGCCCACAATCAATGTGAGACCATTGCTTGGTTTACGCGTTATGAAATGTCTCCAAACCATTTGTAAACAAGCAACCAGCTAAGAGTAGCCTGTAATTTGTCCAGAGTACATGTCTGCTCTCTCTGTGTTGCCAATCTTCTCAAGACTCTCGCTTAGCCAGATTGATTTTAGAAACTGTTTTATTTAATTGATCCTTCATTTACGTCGGAAGCCACGAGACATAACCGCGAGGCATTTACCCTTGTTATTCACGAAGAAGACCAACTCAGTGCCCTAACCAACATAATAATAATAATAATTGTGTACACACCGGAGAGGATTAGCCTCGGACCGGATGTGATTTCTCTGCCTGTGATTTTTCTTTATCTACTTAATCCGTTCGAACAAAGGTTTTATGTCCAAAACGGATAGTTGGAACTAGCAAACTGGTGTTTTTCAAGACTGCTCTGAGATTCTTCGAATGTGGTAAAGAAGATTATTTTCCAAGCATTGGAGCAACAACGAGCTCACATAAATTGAGGTAGGCCTAAGCCTATTTTGTAGGGTTTTGTACAAATTACAATATAAGACGGTCTGACATTTACACTGTACAAAAGCTTCTGACCAACGGACAAGTTGAATCCCAAACTTGTGACTTCGAACTTTAAAGTCGTGCATAAACTAGGCTAGCCCAGGTCTAGCTTTTGGTACACTTCAAAATAAGACTAACCAAGTGTTACTTCACTTTAATAAGTGTTATGGTCAGTTTACTGTGATGTAATGCCATAACACCCAGGGTTGTGTGGTCTTTATAGGGAATTGGGGTTAACAGTACTGCAGCCCAGGCTAGGTCTAGACCTAACAATTTGCTTTAGGGCAAGGCTTAGGCATAGGTGGACAGCTTAACCAATCTTAAAAGCACTGGTCATTTGTAGCAGCACCCTATAGCTTAGTATTCAACAGACAACGCAAATACTGTTTTGTCCATTGTAGGATATATGCAGGACATTAAAAAGGTAAGTTTCTTAGCCAATTTTTGCAGAATACCTCCCATCTCTTGAATCTCAACCGGAAACTATATACAGTACAAAGCTATGTTAAACAATGTATTGACATTCTTAAAAAAACGGAAGTATGTGAGTTGCAGAGTATTGTGCAATTGCTCCAATTTTTGTACAGTATTTCTTTTGCTTACAATTTATGCGAAGCCCTCCGTAATTTAAAGCAGTGTTCACTTGTTACTGGAGGTCTACAAAACTTGTTTCAAGGAAACTTATGGGGTAAACCTGTAGCTGCAGAAGGAATTCAGATAGCCAGATTGTAACCAGCTATAAATTTAGGTCATTTACTATGTAGACAGTATAGTCTAGGATCTGTTTGATCGATAATCTGATATTGAGGTTGGCCTTTGCTTTGCAGTATAAGTAGTTTACAATCATGAGGTGAACAAGACATGATGTAGGTCAAATAAATTCCCCTTCCCCTTTGGAATTTGTTTGCAAATGAAGTAAAGTATGCTTACATGGCAAATGGTGGTATCTTTTTCTATACTGGCGCTAACTTCTATGCCAAGTATTCACCCTTATCTTGGTAATTTTGGTAAAATTTGTTAAATTAATCGTAAGAAAATGTGCGGGAGGAAATGTTTAAAATTTTCTTATATTGGCGCTAACTTCTATGCCAAGTATTCACCCTTATCTTGGTAATTTTGGTAAAATTTGTTAAATTAATCGTAAGAAAAAGTGCGGGCGGAAATGTTTAAAATAAGTCTGTTTGTGCTGGGTGGCATTCAGAACCACTGGCCCCCCACCCTTTCTCCACGTGAGCACATCCCTGGGTGTTGACAACTTATGTTTGTCATGTGATATGATGACATGATGGTTCTCTAGCCTGTATTGTTTATTTGATTGTTTGTTTATTTGTATTTGCATTATTTGTATTATTTATTTGTATTTATTTTGTATTTTATGTCTCAGTTCTTGGATTATCATGACAATAGTTCTGTTAATTCAGTATATAAAAGATCAAGTGACTGGAGAAGAGATATTTAACTTCCACTGCTTGATATTGAATGTAAGTTACGTAACATGTTTGAACTTTACAAATGTTTCTTCTCTTCTTTAAGTTGTTTAAAAGAGCTCACCAATATTTGACACTCCAATTTTCGACATGTCTAAATTGCTCCAATAGTTTGTGTCCTGTGATCAATATATTTGACATTCTAAGTAGCTTTGTTTTGAAACACTACCTCACCTTTAAGTAGTAATAATGTATAGCTTGTAGAAGAGTTGTAATCAGACTTTGGTATCCACGTCAGAGCCCAAAAAATGGTAATAATAATAATTAAAAAACTATTGGTTTTGTCTCTTTAAATGACAAAACTTTAGTGTTGATCAAATTTGCAATGCTATTAAAGTGGTTTTTAATGGTCATGTTCATAAAAACATGTATACCTTAGTTTGAACAGAAGAAAAAACCTGTTACTTTCTGTACATAGCAGAATTTGTGTTTGTTACGTATATAATAATCACTTGAGATCTGTCATTGTTATAATTAACAGTATACAGTAGACCTGCAATTTTGCATACTTTTTCAGTGTAGATGATGGATACTAAACGGACAATATGTCTTGGGAGATCAGAGTTTTAGAAGATATGGTTCATTCCAACTTGTTTCAAAATTCACATTCAGAAACTAAATTGAAAGAATTTGTTTTCGAAACCTAATTTGTAAAGGATTTTTGTTTTGCTCCAATGCTCTACTGATCAGTTCCTTCCTGAAAGCTGACTAAGGAAATGAATCCATGACGGGTGACACCGCTAATGTAACCTAAGTCGAACATAAATTTAAAAGAAGACTTGTTAAACTCCCATGTTAAGCCATAGGTATTAGATTAACATTGAAACCACAGTCTTGACCTAATTTGTATTGTCCTATCTCTATTGTTTACAGTGCAAGACTGCAAGTACTATGCTACTACATGAGGAGAGATAAAAGCTACTTTTTAGTTTTTTTATTACTACACAGTACAGTGAGTGAGCCTATTGGCTGAGATCATGTATAGTATATGTTCCCTTTCGAGGGGAATGGTGATACACACCTGCCGATGATCACACAGTCACAGTCTCGATGCAAGGGGACTGGGGTTGAGAGCGGATCAGTCGTTCGGTTGTTTGGTTTTTGTACCCAGGTTCTTTCCTGGGCGACCTGTCCTTAAAAAAAAGTAAAGTGAGTACACATTACCCATCTCATACAGTACAAAATAGTGAGTACTGTTCTGGGATCTGGAGAGCACTGAACACTGGTCAGTTTACCATGGCAACTACCAGAACACTGGTCAGTTTGCAATGGCAGCTCCCTGTTGTTACTGACACTGTTTTTGCAGCATTCTGTATATTTACTTAAGTGTTAAAGGATGAGTCCATGCAGAAACTAAATTGTATCAGTTGTTTGTCATTGTTCAGTAGAAAGTTTTTTTTTTGCTACAGTGCAGTAGATAATATTTGACAAAATAGACAAAACAAAAAAAGGAAAAAAAAAAGGGTTAAGGGACATGACCACATGTGGGTTTTTTCGCATCACCTTGTCCCTCATGATAGGGCTACAGTACAGCCCTACATTCCAGGGACACTCTTTATTTAGTTAAATGTGCAGAGAAGAGATGTTTGATAATATCCGGTCAAAGACTTCCTGCAATAACTGACAAGTATACTATTGTGCATGCCATGTAACAAACCATTAATAGCCGTAAATTTAGCAAAGTGTGTAGAAGGTAGTTACAGTAAGCACACATGTATCTGTATGTAATGGTAGAAACCTTCTGGAGCTAAGATCATGTACAGTAATAGAGATATGTTTCTCAACATGTATGCCAGGAATTTCTGTTCAAGTGAGCTCTGAATGTGACCAAGAGACAGGAAAATGTCAAGTAACGTATTTAACTAAAATTCTCTGAAGCATTTAATCTGAATTTGGTGAAGCCTGTACATGCTTGCAGATCGTAGACATAAATTTGTGAAATAGGCTCAGACTACGGGTTTTGGAGTGCGGCTTGGAGCCCCAAGTCATATCTACGCCTGCCATCTATAGGGCCCCTGGTGAGGGCTCACCTACAGTACCTTCCCTTGGCGACACCACTTTGTGTGATTGCAGCGAATTCCTACTCTGTATTCAGCCCCTGAATTTGTAGAAATGGAGACTTAAAACCACCAGAAAAGTAATTTTTGAAAACTTCTAGCACCTTTTAGTTACTCAAATTTTGTTGTTTAGGACTTGGATTATAACATTTGCTTTATTACATAAACACATACAAGATGTAGGCATACAATGTTTAAACTGGCTCAGATTCTTACCACAAAGGTGGACATATACAGTACAGTATGCACTAATATCATACACACTGTTGAACAGTGTTTTCAGTGCAGCAACAGAATTTTATGGGCCTTGACCTGACCAGGTTTCTTGCCAGCTTGTAATTTCATTCTGTAATCAAAGAGTCCCTGGATGTCCTTAAAGTGTCACAAATCATAGGTCATGTCAATATTATGCTGTACCAACCATTTTCACCTTGGCAGCAGAAGTGTGTATATTCTCCTGTTTTAAATCATCACTGAAAATAATTAATGTAGTCATGACACTGTGGGCACACAACTGAGAGGTAGCTCACCACATGTGAAGTCTGGAGGAGAAGGTGTTGCATGTCAACATCTAACCACTGATATTTACCCATTCAAGGTTATTTCAGTCCAAACCTAGGATATACTTTAGCATATACTGTACATGCAATACTGGGTACAAAAAAGAGAAAAGAAAAAAAATACCAGAGCTAGCTGCCACCATCATCATTTTATAGAAATTGTCAGCATTATATGCCAATAAAATCTTAAGTGGATATTGTTGGAACGACAACTGGATCAGGTCATGCGAATATATGTTACCCAGGCTATATCATTCTCATCTTTTTAGGACTTTTATCATATAGAAAAGCTGCAGCAACTGCTTTATCCTCTGCAGCAAGGCTGAACCAATATCAAAGAATGGAGATGGATTGACTAGCTGCAGATCAGCAGTCCATGCACATGAAACTATAGTATGTCACAAATATCATGTGCACAACACAAAAGATAATCTTTCACTGTGCCAGGCAGCTAAGCTGCACAGGATGCTGCAGCCCCCTCAGCATCCTACTTTTGACAGTGCCTTAGTGCAAGTTACGGTCTGTATGTCCTAACTGCACGCAGTAGGAGAACTAACAATATCTCTCTGCTGCCAGAGCTAGTATCTAGTACTCACGGGTACTAGCCTGGCTTGTGCAGTGAGTATGTACTCCTGTTCATGTACTTAAGCAGTCTTTGTCCTCAGCTCATTGATTTGTAATTTTTTATTAGGGACATTCTGGGATATCTAGTATGAATGCTATTATTGCAGGATTACTGGTATATGTGCTTCGAGCCTTGTACTCATGAGCCTTGTACTCATGAATAACGAAGAGAATTTAATTTGTACCCTGCAATACTGTGTAATACTCACTGTTGTTGCACTTGAAGTACACATCTGCAGGTCAATGTAAATGTATTCCTGATGTGTGTGTAAAGTTCTTACATCTGGTATATATTCCATCTCTGTGCTGGCTGTAATAAGAGTCTATAGACTTTATATAAACAAGCAGAATACTGACATCACTGTACAGAGGTATTAAGGTCATGCTTCATGTCTTAAGTTCTAAACAAAACATTGTAATTGACTCTGACAGCTCTAGGTCTGTTGATATCACTATATAGAGGAGGAATAAACTCACTGGGGCTGCATCGTTCCATTCATACACTATACCCAGTGTCATAATATTTGATGGGGCTCTTTAGCTCTATCATAGCTCTTGATGTCCTTCTTTATATTTTGCATGGATAGATGTCTAAGATGATTTAAAGAGGCAATGTCGCATTGTGGGGTAGGGTGCCCACTGACATGACACCATAATGGAAACAACATCCAGAGGCATCCGACAGCTAGGTCGGGCCCAAGGGACATTTAGGTCCCTGGGGTACTGGACCCTCTTAGTTTTACTCTTCAACTTTCCGAAAGTGTAATGATGATTATGAGCATGTACACTGATTTTTATGCCAGATTATCCCAGGCCACTCCATATTTCTCCAGGTCCCTCTGTATGTTCTATATGTAACCTCAAAATATGTTATATAACCTCAAAATACATCCCAGGCCCTTCCAATATAGCCAGGTCCCTCTATATTTCCCCAGGTCCCTCCATATCAAACCCAGGCCTTCCATGTTTCCCCAGGCCCCTCCCTATTACCTCAGGCCATCCATATTTCCCAAGGCCCCTCAATATTTCCCCTGGACCCTCCATATTTCCCCTGGTCCCTTCACATTTCCCCAGGCCACTTCATATTTTCCCAGGCCTCAAACTGATCCAGGGCACAGGGCCAGAGGGCCCTGAACTCTTCTCGTCTTGTCTGGACACATCAATGGCTGGAGGAGGGGACATGACCAGGTGACTTGGGCTATACTAGTCTTCAACATGTCTCAAAATTTGTGGGCGCACCCATAGTTCTCATATTTTGCAATGTTTAATATGAAACTTACAAATGTAAATGGCATGTTCAGTAATGTCAGTTAAAATGAAGCTGGGAAGGATCAGATTAATTAGTTTAAAACTGATTAACAAAATGCACTTGTTTGAAGCGGTAACTGCAAATAAATGATGCTACAAAAGTACAAATATGGATTATCATCAGACTTGTGACCTACATAAAGTTTGACGTCCAACCACCACATTTTTGTGAGAAGAGGTGAGAGGGAAAGTTTCCCATAACTTCCTGCCCCCAGCATATCAGGGATATACTTCCTGTTTAAACGTTGAGAGTTTCACAACATGATGTTGATTTATCTCCAACTAATGCAAAGTCTGAATTATAAGATTTCTTAAGGAAATTATTTTATCAAAATCTTTGCATTGTCCACGTACTAATTTGAGCAATTTGTCTAGTAATAGAATCATGTTGCTACAGTACATATTATTACAGATCACGAGCTGTGCCAGATAAATTATTTCATGGCTGCATTTCCAGTTGCATTGTGGGTACTGATTTTAGTGCAAATATCAGACTCTTGTCACGTATGAGATGAGTATGTAAAGTTGACCTATTTATCAGAGAAGGGAAATGTTTTCTTTTCATCAGAACATTCATGGGGGGAAGCATTATACCACCAGGTGGTTCTTGACAACATGATTAAGTAAACAGTTTATATGGCTAATATGATAATATGAGCTGCATCTATCCATTCAACCCCTCAGAGGAAGATAACCGACCCATGGAGGGAATTCACTCAGGAAAGTAAGCCCATGATCCACTGATTGGTTTAGTGGAACAACCTGCAATGACCTTTGGAAGTTATAACATAGCATACAGTACCCTAGAATGTATTCTTAGTTGGATATTCAACGCATGCATGTCATACTGTATATATGCATAGAATACTTGGTGGAAGTACGGAGATAAAGTTGCTTCTAAACATGATTCGCTCATTGCATGTTGATCTCAACTTACTTACAGTGCTTAAATCTCATCTTACCTCTCCCCATAGCCTATATATATTAATCTACACAAATTGGCATCATTTTAACACTGCCCCTTCCCCTTCCTCCTCCCCCATTGATCCCCCATTGATCCACTTCCAGGATACTGCCTACTGTACTTCCTCTTCAAAATCAACCGTTCTAAAGTCCAACACACCTGATTAGTGTTTAAAATTTTCATCTTTTCAGGGGGGGAGGGGGGTGAGGGGGGAGGAGAGAATGTCCCTGGTTTCAATCATGTTGTAACCTCTGAACTCTGAGGATCCCTGTCAAGTTTTTCAATACTTTTTAGGAAGGTGCTAAGTATTCAGTTTGATAAATTTGCATTTTAACGTTACCAACTATTCTTAAGTGGGTCGATGGGGCAGGTTGGGAGGGGGAGGGGGGGTGGGTTTGCACAGTGATAATATGATACCAATGTGAGGCCAGCTAAGGTAGATCATTGTAGTCACTGCATTCTGTGCATTGAAATCTAGGTAAACTGTACCATGATCATTCTCAAATTTATGCCCAAAGCAGAAAGTTTAGTTTTTTTTTCCCTTCTACTTCTAAGTGAATCTGGAGGTATGAATTATGTCAATTGAAGGGCTTGATACAGCATACTGTACTGTACATTGGGGCTTCAAAGGCTGAGTACTGGATGGTGTTCTGGGGCAGACGCAGGGTCCCTCCCCTTCAGTAGATAATTAGTGGTCTGATTGCCACAGTTTGTGATGGACGATGGATTATTTGATGGACTTTATTTGATGCTACGTTGTGTACATTACTGTACAGTACTTGCCCTAATTCTGACATATTCACGCAAAAATCCCTCCCTTTCCTGGCACAGTGTCGAATTTAAACGACTCTTTGACTCGAGTGACTAAATTTTCAACTTAGACAAGTTAAAGTTTCTCCCATGGATGATGACTCAAAGTCCATGACCATAGCTCCAATCAGGAAAAAAATCACTGCAGTGACTCAACTCAACTTTAAAATGTTGTGATTTATTATAACTCTCCTCACCCGTCTCCATTTTGGCAGTTTTCCCCTCTTGCTTAAATTATATAATAGCTAATCTACAGATTTGATGTCAGTCACTGTAATCATATCTCTCTTGTTGGCACACAGTACTTCCAGGTCATGGCCTTCTCTAAGTACTGCTGCCCACTTCCTTCAGTAAAGTCTGCAAAGGTTCAACTTGATACATGCATGAGCTCTACAGTAACACCATTAATAAAATGATTTCCCACACAGTAACTGTCAAGATGACTTCACACTGAAATTTGAGGTTTGAAACAGAAGGTTTCATGATAAATGTTCTGTATGACGTGGATACTGGTGGTTAAAACATTGATGATAAGTTGTTTGTGTAAACTGCCTTGGGGGTATCATGTGGTTTTAAAATGGTTTTGACTGATCTTCCAATGTTTGGGTTTTGAAATAAAGGTCAACCAACTGAACATTAATTGTACATGTTGTGAAATATATGCTGAGGTCAATGTTTCTGATTACATAGATTTCAAGTTCACTCTGTACCACAGGGAATAAATTTGTGGCCACATTTTGTGTACAGCAATTGGAGAGGTCAAGAAATTTGGGACACACCACTGAAACTTGTTATGGTTCAAAGTCTACAAAATATGCTTTTGCATAAATCTGTGTCTCCTCACAAACACAGCATCCTCTTGTTGATATTTCCAGAGTGGGATGTCTCTGAGGGATATGCCTGTAAGGAGGGATATGTCCATAAGAAGGAATATGTTAGTAAGTAGGATATGTGTATTAGGAAGGATGTCTATAAGGAGGGATCTGTCTGTAATGAGGGATATGTCAGTGAGGAGGGAATACATCCGTGAGGAGGGATATGCCAGTGAGGAGGGATATGTCAGTGAGGAGGGATATGCTTATAAGGAAGGATATGTCCGTGAGGAGGGATATGCCAATGAGGAGCAATATGTCTGTGAGGAGGGATATGTCAACGACGAGGGATATGTCCGTGAGGAGGGATATGTCCGTGAGGAGGGATAAGTCAATTTACCGGTGCTGTGGCCGAGTGGATATTAGGCGGTGGCATTTGAAGCAATGAGGCTTAGCAATCGGGAGGTTCGAGGTTCGATTCCCGGCCGGGTCATAGTAAGGTGGGTTTTTCATCCAAGAGCAATCTACGGTTTTCCCATCTGAAATGACTTTCTAAATTGAAATGATTCCAAAATTTGAGATAAATGTTGAATTGGAAGCCACCCGACATGTAAGTTGTAATCCATAAGCCCTTGCGGGCTTCTCCCACATTTGTGGTCGCTTAAGCGTCGTAAAAATAACTGCTGATTATTAAGTCTGTGAGGAGGGATAAGTCTGTGAGGAGGGATACATCTGTGAGGAAGGATATGCCTATGAGGAGCAATATGTCTGTGAGGAGGGATATGCCTATGAGGAGCAATATGTCTGTGAGGAGGGATATGTCAGTGAGGAGGGATATGTCCGTGAGAAGGGATAAGTCTGTGAGGAGGGATAAGTCTGTGAGGAGGGATGCTAGAACGAAGTGGCCATTGGGAGTGTAATTATTGAGAATTAAAATACAGATCTTCACAGTATGAGTGATTTTAGTTTATTCTTGATTTGGTCCTATTTAATTGACAAAAATGACAGGTTAATGTTTACCATTTATTCTCTTACACAAATTTTCTTGATGCTTGCTAATTACTTGCTGGTACTTCCCTGCAATATTATAACTTCGACCTTCTTGATGTAACTAATGTGTACTTATGTGCTCTTAACTTTTGAAGGTGGTTAGCTTTGATATGAAATTATTAGATGCCATATTTTGGAACAAAAGCCAAATGTATATTTCATAGTTAAATGTTTAGCTTTCTATAGTGTACTGTTAATACGTGTTGGTGCTTAATCATTTTATCATAGTTAATAATGGTTTCAGTGCTGACATACAAACAATCAAGCAGGTATATGGGGAAATTTTATTTGTTCGTATTAGATAATTAAATAGTACAACCAAGCTTGGTACTTACTGTGTTGTTAGCCTTTCTTAGGAAATGGTTGGTTTATAGCATCAATAATTGCTGATACCTGATGAGTTAATCTTAGGGTAATTATCTATGATTTCCTGTTTTTCAAAAGTGTTTTTTCTTTCCAACAAATTATCCTAGGTTAAACCAAATTTGATATATAGGGTTAGAAAGTAGGAGGTAGGAATTGCAATTTGAAACTGAATTTTTAAATTGTTGACAGTTATAAACTGTAACTAAAACTGTACCCTGTCTGGGTAATGGATTTGTTTTTGAATGTGATATGAACATGATAGGTTTGTTATTAAACCTTCGTGGTCAATGGTTCTTCCTGTATGATATCAGATCTATATTCAATTAGGTGTTAATTTACTTGTTAAGCTATGGTTTCTGTGTTTTTTATTTTATTTACACAGGAATATATATGAAATCAGATCTACTGTACGTAGGTTACACTGTATGTAATGGGCTTTGGTTTCCTGTGGGGGTGTACATTTATAAGGTTATCAGGTTAAACATTTATTGATCAGCTATGTAATATCCCACTTGTGTAGTTTACCAGTAGGACAAAGTAATTAAGTAAACTTAACTGATCATGTTGAAACTCTGAGAATTAACATTAAACCGTGAGCTCTGTCTCAGATCCTGAGCTCGGCTCCGGTATTTAAACAGGAAAAAAGAAAACAAAAATGGCTGTTGCTGGATGTTGTATCAATGGGAATATTTTAGGCAATTTAAAAAAAAAAGGTGCAGCGGCTGCAAAAATTCCTGCAGCAAGGCTCAATCAGTATCAACCAATGAAGATTATGTTGTCAGACCAGAAGTATAGATGGTGTGAAACTGCAGCGTGCATTGTGTACATAGATTACATCCTACGCAGCTTGGCTGCAGGGTGCTGCAGCCCCCTTAGCATGCCACCGTAGACACTGAGTCTCACTGACTTGCTTTTGTTACTTACAGTTTTTATT
>KN886972.1:5071-42181 GCA_000934455.1 Apostichopus parvimensis
AGTTGGTAGTTTGCATTCCTTGTCGATATGACTTGAGACGCAATTGGTTTCTATTAATTTGAGAATTCCTGTCAATAACGGATTAACTAACCCTTTAAATGCATTTTGTAATCTTCATTCAATATTTTTCCCCCCGCCAATATCATTTGGATGGGGTAAGTGGGTGGGCAAGACATTTGGCTGGGGGCTCCCCTACCCCCCCCCCTGCTGGTCATGCCACTGGAGATATATGCTTTGGTGAAGTGTTGTTTTGTATTTTGGGGGGTTATTATTATTAATAATAAAAGAACCCCCTATACAGTTCTTTAACTACTTGCCAATTTGTTTTTTGGTTTCATTCTTAAAGGAAGCCCACTTAGATCAGAAGATATGGATGTGGACATGATCTCTGGCTTTGGATCTGAAGACAAAGGAGACTCCCCGACCGACAGTGTCATGAACAGGTATGCAATAAGCATCAGAGTTGGAAACTCTTAAACAAAATTATTTTTTAAAAATATTTTGACCATACCTACCTAACTGTTGGTTGTTTTCATGATTGGGTTTGCTGCATCTTTTGGCCTTTGTCATTCAAATATTAGTCTAACATTATCTGCTACGAGAATATCACATTAAATAGGACATTCGCAAATGTTACTTGATCTGGCAGAGGTAGAGAGTATATAGAAGGAATAACGATTTTGTTTGATTTTGAAAATATGTGGCGGTCAAACAGTGTAATTAAGCAGATTCGAGCCCGAGTTAACGTTTAAAGTGATAATGGCCGAATGTCTCCGAAAGTTTTATTTTGAAATACTTTCAGGTTTACTCTGATAAAAGAGCGTGTGGAGACATACATCGTCAGTAACCTACGAGATCAGCTGACCAGACGGCAGGGTCTGGATATTCCTCGTACTTTATTGCGGCTCCTGGCCACAGCCTGCGGCTTGATTGAAGTTCGACTGATGACCGCACCAAAGCTGGAGTTGTGGCTTCAGAATCCAAAGGTTGGTCTTGAGATCTAGTAAGCTCCTATCTCCATTGATCGATCTCTGGTTTGTAATCCATTGACCTTCCTCACTCATCTCATCTGTGTTCTTCTTGCCTAGAGGCAAATAAGGCCTCCACAGAGTGTCTCCATTCATCTCGGTCGGTAGCTGCATTTCTGGCCTCATTCCAGGATCGCCAACCAGACTACATTGATTAGCTTTTGTTGGAGGTTTTTTTCAATTAATTGTACCTCACAGTTACTTTTACTTTCTCGAGAAGTGCCGTAATATTCAGGTTTCAGGGTGTGGTTATTTATAGTTTGATTTGAACCGAGAAAATGCTGATATATAAACCAGGGTCTACGATACTCTTCTTGAACAATATTTGTATCTCTCTGTAGCTGACCAGACCAGCCCAAGAGCTTCTTCTCTCGCTCTGCATCAACTGTTGTACTCACACCTCCAAGGATGTTGAAGTTATCGGTATGCTCATCAAGATGAGAGTCAAGACCAAACCTATCATTAACCATTACTTACTCTCTGTCAGGCAAGTACTCGTGAACGATTAATTCCTCGAGACTTGACATAAGTTGAGATTGGTTTTGGATGTAACTGACCAGCAGTGATAAATCATTGAGAGCGTGGTGGCCAATTGGCTAAGGCGTCGGACTCATGATCCAAGGATTGCTGGTTAGATTCCTGCCTAGTTCATTACGTTGTGTCCTTGGGCAAGATGCTTTATCTCACTTGCCTCTCTCCACCCAGGGGTTAAATGGGTACCTGTGAGGTAACTTGTCATTGGGCGCAGTATATAACTGCTGCCGACTGGAGGGATTGTCTCTGGGACAGGTTATCATTGACCAGGGGTAATATAACGTCTGTAAAGCGCTTTGAGACCTATCGCTGGGATAAAGTGCTATATAAAAAGCAAATATTATTATGATTATTATATCCACGCCACAATCTATGTGGATATGTACATGTGCGTATCACACGTAGCTCGTTTCCTAGTGTTAATATTGATTTTCATTACTCCCCTTGTAGCTTTTGGGTACATCACACAGATAGAAATCACAGAAGTTACGTAAGCCTCATATTCATGTGGAAAGTCTTTCATTGTGTGGTTTTATTTACATTTTGCGAACTTTTTTGAAAGGTCGCAAGCATGAAACTCCCCAACTTACATCAATATGCACAAGCTATGGTTAATAGTGATGTTTACTCTCCTGATATCTCATCCCCTTTCTTCAGAGAGTTGGTGGCTCAACATCCAGAGAACCTGTCCACTTTCTTGAAGCACACCATCTACAATGAATTGTCTACATCGAGGAATCCCAACAACATGCAATTGCTATCAGCCATCTTCCAGCACAGTCCAGAGAAAGCTGCCAAGGTATGAATGTCAAAATAAAATAAAACTGTTAGCAAACTGCTTATCCACTAGAGAGCCTGTGTAAGAGAATGTGTAAAAGTAAGTTGGCCTGACGTTTCGACCCTAGCAGGATCTTCTTCAAAGGCTTAATGACAAGTAACAGTAACAGAAGGGACAAAAACACGCACAGAATACAGACAGGTTAATGAGCATGGTGAACACAAAGAGATAGATGTAAGGGGATTAGTAGACAAGGGATGGAGAGGAGAAAGAAAGAAACCTTTGTCACATCAATCTCTTTTGTGTTCACCCTGCTCATACAACCTGTCTGTATTCTGTGTTTGTATTTGTCCCTCGTAGTTACTGTTACTTGTCATTTAGCCTTTGAAGAAGATCCTGCTAGGATCGAAACGTCAGGCCAACTTACTTTTACACAAGGTATGAATGTGACGGTTATAACGATAGGTTTTATTCTCTGAGAGACATGAAACGAGTCCCACGTCCGGTCCTGTGTGGGATGTGTTTAATTAACATCGAAAAAGAAAAGACACTCTGCCTGTGGTGTCGGTTTTCTAGTTCCTCTGAGATATTTCCAGCTAAGTATACAACATTTTTGTATTGCACAGTTCATGTAAATAGCGTAATCATTCTAGATTTGAGCTTATCCATCAATAAATTGTGGAGAGTACGTTTGGTTAAAATTAGTAGACTTTGGAGGTTTAATCCATTTTGCAGTCACATAAATCATTGCCGGTCATATGAATCATTTTTCGGTCATGTAAATCATTTACGGTCGTGTATATCATTTACGGTCACATAAATCATTGCCGGTCATATGAATCATTTTTCGGTCATGTAAATCATTTACGGTCGTGTATATCATTTACGGTCACATAAATCATTTCCGGTCACATGAATCATTTTCGGTCATATTAATTATTTACGGTCATATAAATTCTTCCGTCTCCGATTTTCTTACAGGTCCTAGCCACGTCATTTCAGTCTCTACTGTTGCACAAGGATGATTACGTCCGGGCAGTCAGGGCACTTTTCAGAGAGATTGTCAAGACCCTGCGATATGAACTCTGTTTCTCAAAGTTTTGTTTGAGTCTTATGCAGGAGAGGAGCGATAGTGCTTTTGTCGATCTCGATGCAGCAATAAAGGTATCTAAAGTGAAAGTCAACAACCAACTTTAAAAGACAGAAATTGTGCAAAACATTTTCTCAAGGAAGTGTGGCAAAATTGGATAAACAAATGTTTTTTGTTGTTTATTTAAGGAAACTATTTATATATTTTTGTACCTGAGAAGATTATGCCAAAGTGGTTGTTGAACGTGCAGTATGAGTTAAGTTTCAAACACCACCTACATGATTTTAAAAATAGGGGTTCAGAAAATTATGAATCTGGAATATTTTCACCACTCAATCCTGCTCCTGCTAGGATGTACTCAGGAGATGAATGAACAGTGCCATTGCACTCCACTCTGTCGTGATAAGGGATATCAAGGAGACCTTTTTAAGTAAAACTTACTGAAAACAATAGACTAACCAAAGATCTGAATCGACTACAAATTATACAACTTTCAGCTATACATATAATAGCAATTCTGAAGAGGTCAACAGAACCTAGTTAGTTCCTGCTCGATTTCTTAAACCAGGAAGCTCATCTGTAGGGGGAGATGATGGGACCGGGGGGGGGGGGGGGGGGGGGGGGATGGGGAGATGTGGAGGGAACATTCGTACCACATGAACTTTTGCTTCTCCATCTGTTGAAATGGCCTTCTTTAATATATAATTGGTTTGTGTGTAAGAATCGTTTGACTATTTGCTTGTTAACCCTTGTGTAAGAATGTGACAGCATCACCAAGTTGTGTGAATCAAAAATCCTTCCATCCTTCTTATTAATTATTCTTATTATTTTAATTAGGATCGTTACCTGAAGTCCAATGTCGATGTGGTGTGTCTGACATCACTCCTCAGTGTCACCCCTCAGGTCAGAGAGGCAGTCAATGCATACACAAGGGGAGACAAAAAAGGTATTTCAAATTCGTTAGCATTTTCACCTTTCTTTTTCATTTCCCACTTTTTAGGGAAAACTTGTCTTCGTGCTGTGGGGTGATCCTCTTTTGGCATAAATTTTTTAAATTTCTTTTTATATGTTGTACAATATTTCTGTACTGTTCTGATCCATGGCATTGTCTAGAGATTTTGCAGATGCCTCAATTTCATACATCAGCATTTTTTTAATCTCGAAAGCAATTTGACACGAAAGCTGAGAGTGAATGGGGGACGGACTAATAATAGGTCATCAAGAAATAAATGATTTTATCGACAGATTTAAATATAACGTGAAAAATTTAGACATATAGTCATGGTATTACAAACAGTTAAAATAATCTGTTACCTAATATCTTGGTTGCATGGAAATCTTCTTTGCATGTCAGAAGTTAAGGTTGAGAATTGTAGTAAAACTTTATACATTTTATTTTACATGAATGCATCAAATTAAAAATTTTAGAGCCTTAATTCAAAATAGTTGATATGATTTGATGTAAGATAGCTTGAAAAAATGATCTATTAAATAACTGTCGAGAACAAAAAAGTTTAGAGGGGATCAATTTTAGTTGTATCATAGTTTTAATTAAACTCCTTGTTCTCTCTGGTATATGTATATCTCTTTCAGAAATGCTTTGTATTAGCTCCTATAAAAAGACTCATATTATTCTGGTTTCAAGTTTTGTCCACTGTAAAATAAATTTGAGCTGTCGTTTGAACCAATATAAGATCAATATTTGATTTATTCTTATTATTTTCTGAGAATTGCTTCATTTCAGTCACATATCTCTTGACTACCTATGCTGGATAAAATTTCATTTCTCAACCACCATTAAATTATTTTATTTAAATTATTTATTTTAAATATAATTATTTAGTTAATGTGGTAACCTTTGTGTTGTTAATTTCTGTCTAAAGAGTGATACTATTGTTTATTTATTCGTTCCCACAAAATTCTGTAGATATTGCGGTGATTCGTAAATTCCAGCGTCAATCTTCCCTGATACAGAGAGACAGTGTTTGGTGGATGCACACGATTGTACCCAAGATGTTTCCTGTTGCTCAGAAAGATTTCCAAGACTTGTGAGGAATCTTCACTATCTTCTTTCACCAGGATATGAAACCTTCCCCCCCCTTCATGTTAAATTATTATATTATATCACGTGTTGTCAGAAAATAGAATTATGGCCTTTAGACCACTCGTATAGTAACAAAGTATGGTTGTTTGGTACTAGAATATTGTACCCCATTAATCTCAGCTCTGATGGGTTTTAATCGTACAAGTTTTTAGTGTGACCATCACAGCATGTTTTAGAGCATCTCTTAGAATCGTAACAAAAGTATGACTTTTTTAGTTCCAGAATACTGTAATGTATTGAATGTTGTAATTGTACAGGCGTTTAGCTTGAGTGTCACATTACATTTTGTTCTTGGCCATTATAGGTTACAGAAGCTGCTCTTTATGAAACCTGTGGATGCCTATTGCAGTAAAGACAACTGGCCTCCAGAGAATGACAGGAGGTTGGTTATTCCGATATTTCTAACCTTTAACACGAATCCCCAATCACCTCCATTTGCTGTGTTTCTTTTTGCAGTAAAATAGAGATTAATTTGGAGTCCATGGATGTGTTTCAAATTCAGATATTTGACATTTTATATAGTACTAATAATTTTGTTGTCAGATGTTTGCTATGGCATTTTAATTTTTTTCTTTGTATTTATTTTAAAAATAAGTCTTTGCTGTTTTTTGCTGGTGACTGTTAGAATGAACATCAAGTTTGACACTCTTTTCAGTTTGTTGATGTCCCTCTTGTCGGAGGTCCCAGTCGAAGAGGACAGTCTTATCCGCATCCTCATCATGGGACTGACCAGAGAAATCCATCTGAATCCAGGAGATGCTATTGACCTGGTGGATAAGATGGTCAAGAGAGCAGCCGTTCTCCATACAGATGATACAGACAGTAAGCTCACTATAAAGATTGCTTATATGTGGCTGATGATGTTAAAGCCAGGTCCTGTTGTGTTGAGAGAAGGGGGGGGGGGAGTGGTGGTGATGGACTTCTCTACAGAGGAAAGAAAATCACTTGTAGTGGGAGGGAAGGGGAGGAGGAAAGATTTTGTGAAATGATAGTTTGTCTTTGTTAAGGTGAAGATGAGAGGGAGTGGATAAGGTGGGAGGAGGGGGGGGGGGGAAGTTGCTGGTTTTGGTCTCCTCAGACTGGGGCTGAATTGTGAAGCAGGAGGTTTCTGTCCTTGATATGTGACTGACAGTCACTGTGTATGGGAACACTCAGGAGGCTGAGATGTATAACTTTAAGGAGGTAACAAACATCTTCCACCTAGCTTTTTTTGTGATAAGGGCTGGTTGGGGGAGGGGGGGTAAGACATATTTTAAGGGAAAATGTCTGGTCTTGATTGGTTGCGTTGCCACCTAGTTTACTTAATCTATCTTTAAATAAGCTAATAATTTGACCACTATGTTAGAGTGTATTAAAGTAACTACGTCTAAATGATTAAATTCACCATCTATTTATCAGATTTTAAGGTTTGTGTCCTCATTGTATCAACAAATCATCAGAACAAATTTGCATACCCAGACCTTGCGATAATATAGGTTTAATATGTCAGCTCTGTATATTGTGATATACCCCTTCAAAGTATGTGTAAACAAGCCATAATAAAAACATCATTTTAGGGGTGTTGTTAGGTTTTCCGCTTTTCTGTAACGTCTATCAAGTTGTGTGATGAAGTAATTTTGTTTTTGTTTCAAGGTTTTCCTGTCCTGAGAATTGAACGTTTGCAGTTGATTGACGCTCTGCTCAACTCCTGTTCCTATCACCATCCTGAGAATATCTCCTTACCAGAAGGGTCAGTCCTTTAATGAATCATTGATGCACTATATGGGGTTTGAAGGAGACTAGAATGATGAACTCAGTATTGTGTTTATATGTGATAGTACTACTATAAAGCTGTATATTGAGTTTGAATGAGACTAGCATGATGAACTCAGTATTGTGTTTATATGTGATAGTACTACTGTAAAGCTGTATATTGAGTTTGAATGAGACTAGAATGATGAACTCAGTATTGTGTTTATATGTGATAATACTACTGTAAAGCTGTATATTGAGTTTGAAGGAGACCAGAATGATGAACTCAGTATTGTGTTTATATGTGATAGTACTACTATAAAGCTGTATATTGAGTTTGAATGAGACTAAAATGATGAACTCAGTATTGTGTTTATATGTGATAGTACTACTATAAAGCTGTATACTGAGTTTAAAGGAGACTAGAATAATGAACGCAGTAAAATTATCTAGATATGAACATCATCTCTAAGCTATAAAACCCTGAGTCCTATCTCATCAGTTTCTCAACAATTACGGTCAGGTCTGATCTAAATATCAAGTCACCATAACCAATAACAACACTGTGTGTAATTGTGTTCTTGTCATCTCTGGTGTAGTAAATATATTTGTAGTGGGGTGAAGCTGACAGGATGTGCAACTAATCCAAGTGTACTTTCAACTGTTTTCTTCTTGGTCAATTATTTCGTAGGTACAAACCTCCATCCTTGGCCATCCTCAACCTCTACTGGAAGAGCTGGGTGATTCTTCTCATCTTAGCAGCTTTCAATCCAGATAATATCGGTAATTTACTGTGTTACACTTATACATTGCTACTACAATAGCCATAGGTTATTTACTGTGTTACACTTATACATTGCTACTACATAGCTATAGTTAAATTACCAAGTTACATGTTAAACATGGTTACTATATAGGTAAACAAAGCTCCGTGAATTATTGTGTATCCTTCAATCCTTGTATAGAACTTATTCATGTCTCTATATTCCTGTTCATCTGATGAGAATATACTTTAGTGAAGTTTTTTTGTTGTGTTTTCTTTCTTTTGTTGTGTTTTCTTTCTTTCGTTCGTTCGTTCGTTCGTTCGTTCGTTCGTCCGTCCGTCCGTCCGTCCGTCCGATCGTTCGTTCGTTCGTTCGTTCGTTCGTTCGTTCGTTCGTTCGTTCGTTCGTTCGTTCGTTCGTTCGTTCGTTCGTTCGTTCGTTCGTTCGTTCGTCCGATCGTTCGTTCGTTCGTTCGTTCTTTCGTTCGTTCGTTCGTTCGTCTTCGTTCGTTCGTTCGTTCGTTCGTTCGTTCGTTCGTTCGTTCGTTCGTTCGTTCGTTCGTTCGTTCGTTCGTTCGTTCGTTCGTTCGTTTGTTCTTTCTTTCAAAGTAGTTGTTTCCTTGTTTTGGTATAGAACTGTTTAATCTAGACCATGATCATAATTGTTGCTTTGTTGTTATTACTCTATAATGGTTTATTGTCTTTCTAGGTAAAACTGGCTGGGAGCACTATCCAACCCTTCGTTGCATGATGGAGATGGTTATGACAAAGTGAGTTAACTGTGGTAAAGTAACCAGGCTCCCTAGTGTTTCAATACAGCACACTATTGTATCTAAGTCTTAACACATATGGACACATACAGGATGAATATGTGGTGAAGTAACCAGGCTCACTAGTGTTTCAGTAGAGGACACTATTGTATCTAAGTCTTAACACGCATGGACACATACAGGATGAATGTGTGGTGAAGTAACCAGGCTCCCTAGTGTTTCAATAGAGGACACTATTGTATCTAAGTCTTAACACGCATGGACACATACAGGATGAATGTGTGGTGAAGTAACCAGGCTCCCTAGTGTTTCAATAGAGGACACTATTGTATCTAAGTCTTAACACGCATGGGCACATACAGGATGAATATGTGATGAAGTAACCAGGCTCCCTAGTGTTTCAATACAGCACACTGATGTTTCTTAGTCTTGACAAGCAACGGCACACACCTGGTGAATTTCTATCTAGACAGGTTCTTTTTGTTCAGCCTCGCCAAACAAAGAAACATGTTTAAGGGAAGACAAATTAAGATGCTTAAACAAGTTTCAGTTGAAACATTTCAAAATATATCAATTACAAATGAACTTGTATGGACTGCTAGTGATCAACTCATGGTACCACAATGGTATTGCTGATGGTTCCATGTTGACAGTGCTAAAACACATAGCAACAGCTCCTCACGTTTGGTGAAACTAGATAGTACCGATATGACACCGCCCGCTGTTGATTTTGTTTCAAATTGGAGAGCGCCATCGCATGGTTCTGCTTTTTACATCATTGGTATAATATTGTGTAGCAATTGTTTTACTTCTATTACTGATGAATTACTACAAGTTATACATACAGTGAAAATTTGGCGAGAAAGTGATACAAATTAATTTGTTTTACATAATTCCTTGCTCTCTGTTCCTAAAAACCACTGTCTGGCCGAGTCCCAGCAATGTTTCTACTTGCTGTTCCAGTTATAGAGTACCATCTTGTTAGATTCTGACAGAGGATCATATTTCATCTTGATTTGTCACCTTTCATATCTTGTTCGTTGATAACATTTATGATTCTCATTTCACCCACCAGCAACTTCAAGTTCCCTCCGACAAGTATTGCATCGACAGAAGAAGCCATGGAGGAATTCAGGACTAGTGAAAGACAGGTGAGTTCGGAAACATGTAGGCATATGAGTAGTGGTTAAGTTTGTGATGTAACATATTATATGACATTGTTAGTCTAGTAATGACTTCAACATTTGCATTGCACATAGCAGAAAGTAAATCATAAAATCTTGTTACGAGAGAGCGGGGAGGGGGGGGGGGATTATTGCTCCGTGTCAGTAGAGAAGTAGATTACGAATAATTCATCAATGGTGAGGTTACATGTTATATGCATTGTACCAGTCACAATGTAAATTGCAGCACTGTTGGAAATTAAAAAATGTTGTACTAATATTGAGGTCAATTGATAGCATTTTTCTTTTCAGCAAGGTAAACTATAGCAATTCACCATCGATGTTGAATGATAGCACTAGTCTGGGTAATTATAGCTTTGTGTTAGTTGTGGGTCACTTTTAGCAGAAGACCAGTTGTGACTAATTACTGCACTGGTCAGTGAAAGCAGTGTCGATGTATTTATTAAAGTTAAATCATAGCATGGTACAAGAATGGTGCAAGTTGTCAAGTCAGGTATAGCATGCAAGATGTGAAGTCAGTTGTAGCACTGTACGAGTTGTGAGGTCGTATTATAGCATTGTACAATTTGTTAATTCAGGTATAGCATAAAAGTTGTGAAGTCAGATACATCATTGTATAAGATTTAAGGTCAGATTATAGCTTTGTGGCAGTAGTGGGGGTAGATTTTGTTTAGATATTTACTTAACATATTATAAAACCCTGTCATTTGTTTGTCTATCACCTTGGTTACATCTGAATTGTATATTTGATATTAGATGAGCCAGCTGGAGAAAGAGGAGATCTTAGCCTTTGAGAACCATCTTGCATCTGTTAACATCACAGAGAAAAACAGTCTCCTTCTTGCTCAGCTTGTTCACCTAAATCCAAGGTAACTATTAAAACTCTCTTCTCATCTATTGGTCTATCAGCTTTAGAGCTATGCTCTGCAAAAACTCCCTTCTGTCCTTGGTAAACTCTATGCCCACCAGTGACATTACATAGCCATCATCCCCAAAAAACTAAGTGTATGATAATTTGTGATGTCTCAACCATGTAGATTTGACTGATTTATTCCACCAATTTTGCCAAAGTTTATTTGAAACCTTTAGCAAAGTTTACAAGGGGTTAACTGTTCTTCAATGATGGGTGGTGGAGTTTAGGTTTGCTCATGCATATTGAATTTTAGGGAGACTTATAATTAGTTAGAGAAGTCTTAAATTCAGAATGTAATGCAATGGACACTAATGTTGTCAAAAAGTTGTGGAGTGACCGTTACAATATTTCTTTTGAAAAATAGTAATCATTTTCTTCATTGAAAAGAAAGAAACAAAAATTGAGACTTCTTTCACATTGTCTTTAAAACTCTTTGAAACTGAAAAATGGGACTTAGTTTCAAACACAGAGTGACATTTTCTTTCTTTTTACTTGTTACTTGCCATCTCAAAGTAGATCTTGAAAAGGATAATTTTTAAGGAAGGAAGCCGAGGTTGGACCCGAAAGGGAATCCAAACTCATGAGGATAATTTTCAATTTCTTGCCACACTTGAAAGACAGTGGCTATATGTTGACCATACTGTTTGTTTGATTTTATTTGTCACTATCATTTTGAGTATAAATGTACGGAACCAAATATGTAAGGGTTTTGTTTTTATTTTTTGCTCTGTTTTTCTAGGGGCTTGGCAAGACGTCCTCCAGTTCAAGTCATAGAACAACTTCAGCAGCTGAATAAAGTCATCAAGCTCGGCCACATGTTCTGTAAGAGTCGGGATCCTGATTTCTTGTTAGACGTAATCCATCAGCAGGTAATCTGGCATTTGGGGTTTATTGTGTAATTGGTCACTCGTGTCAAGACTTGTGTGAGGAGTACAGTAGCATGAATATGAGTACTCAAGTAGAAGTTTCCTTGGTATGAGTGCAAGACTGTAAGAATGAGTACCTAATTACAAGTGAATTATCTCCTGTACTGCTGTTGAAATGCCCAGAGTATCAGTCTGCGTTAAAGGCTCCAAGAGTGAGTATGGGTACTCAAGTAGTATGAGTACACCAGTCTGAGTACACGGCTGTGAGAATGAGTACCAAATTACAAGTGCATTATTTCCTGTACTGCTATTGAAATGCTTAGAGAACCAGTATGAGTACAAGGCTCCAATAGTGAGTATGAGTACTCAAGTAGTATGAGTACCAGTATGAGTACAAGGCTGTAAGAATGAGTACCTAATTACAAATGAATTATTTCCTGTACTGCTATTGAAAATCCCAGATTACCAGTCAGAGTACAAGGCTCCAATAGTGAATATGAGTACTTAATTTTGTACTAGTGTATCTATACTAGGTTTCCTTAATGTCCCAAGTACGAGTACTGATCCTAAGGTGTAGTTAGAGTACAGAATATGAGTACCAGTACAGACACAATACAAATCTGCTAATAGCGCAAAATTTCAATCCCCCACATTTAAATAAAATTGAAATATCTGAAAATTAAAATATATTCAGATACCAAAGACTCCAGATCTTTACATATTTGAAAATGTGAATATGAACATGTCATCATATTCAGTTATCTGAGTATTATGAGATGTTTAAACTATTATCTCTGTTATAATTATCTCAATTTGTATAACTTCAAGATATTTCAGTGAGGCGATCATCTCTTGATTGTACTAATTTCTAGCCAAATAAACATTAAGAACTTGAGATATTTATGTCAATTTCTCAGTATCTTAAAAGTCACCTTAAAATCTCTCTGGTAACCACATGTATCCATAGGAGGGCGTTGTGGTCAAGTGGTTAAGGTAGTGGACTTGTGATCTAAGGATTACAGGTTCGAGCCCTGGCCAGATCATTGCGTTGTGCCCTTGGGCAAGGCACTTTATCTCCATTGCCTCTCTTCACCCAGGTGTATAAATGGGGACTTACCAGGTGACTTGTAAATATAGTTGCGTGCGCCGGTTTGTGGCTGCACCCTATGGGATGTGCCCCAGGGGACACGTGGCTGTGGTGCACTGTGGTGCCCCAGGAGCGATTGTTGAATTGTGCACACTTTGGTGTGTAGGTGTGACAAGTTACCAATGACCAGGGTTAAGTTCAGCGCGGCAAGACTTTATTGTAAGTTGCGCTATATAAGAACTGTTAATTATTAATTATTATTATTATTATCCGATAGTTAGATCAATGAGTGTGAAACATGTATTTCATGTCTTGTACAGAGTGACAGCAAGAAACCAACCAAAGGAAAAAATCATCTTTAAGCAGTTCACACTGATTACTACCTGTTTTCTGTTCTTTGTTTTCATTTATAGGGGACTTCCCAGTCCATGTCTTGGCTAGCTGAGCTTGTCAATTCCTCTGATACATCCCTGGACATGCTTCCAGTGCAATGCCTCTGTGAGTTCCTGATGAATGCTCATCCTAAAAGTATGGAAGATGCTTCCACTAGTAGCAGTACCAACAGTGAAGAAAAACAGGTAAATATCATACTTTACATTGTGTGTGGTTATTGCATGCATGATACTTAATACTACAGGAGAGTCCGGTTGTCACGTAGAAGAAAGAACGAAAAAAGAAGAAGAAGCACACAAGCCAAAATTATTTTTGATGTGATCCGTCTGGCTCTCCGAAGTGATTAAATTGTTATGGTTTTGTTGGAAGTAGTTAATCATTGGTAAGTGTATTGTTCTTTATACACGAATGAATTCTATCGGCAAGAAACACACAAAACTGGTTTTAAGGAAGAGTGAAGGTTTGGCTGAAATTTGCAATATTTCGTTCAAAAGCCAATACAAAGTTAACAGTGGCTACCATTTCACAGAATGGATAAATCAACTTACAAATTTTACAATTGTAATTGTTAAGTAGATCCAATGTAGGGATAACATTTATGGATAATTTTGAAAGAAAATTCCACTCTCTTATTTCAGATATTAAGATGAGGGGCTGAAGGTCAAAGTCATTGTTATGTTGTTGCTCTGGGAAGCTTTTAATCGTTACAATTTATCTTTCAAGTTTCATATTCGATTTATGTATTTTTTTTTCATTTTGCTTTCATAAAGAGAGAAAAACAGTCTCAGCTCTGCAGTCGAATTCAAGCAATTCTTTACAACACCGAAGGTAAACCAGAGACGACTTGTGAGGTTCTGGCATACTTCTTGAAGAAGTTGGTATTGCTACATGCAGGTCAAAGGTCAAGAAGTTTGGAGGTAATCAGTGGTTGGCAATTCTTTTCTCCAGTATCACTATGATGAAATTTGTAGAATTGTTTTCTTTTCATGTAAATCTTCTGAAAAAGTTCATAGAATAGATTGGTATCACAATACAAGTAAGAAAGTTACTAAGAGAGTTTCAGAGGCCTGTATCAGTAAAAATATGAATAAGTTACAGGGCTTAACTTCTATGCCCTACGACAACAATGATTATGCTAATAAGTTGCTTTATCAAAGACCTTTGTGTGTATTAACGAAGTGAATAAGTCGAGATAACCTGACGTTATGATCCTTACAGTTTTAGTCCCAACTTTATTCTGACAAAGGTTTAAGAAATCAATTAATTTTAGATACACAGAGCGCAAAAAGAGACAGAAAAGAAAAATTGATGGTTTTATGAAAACTAGAATGTTTGATGCAGATATTGTACTTCAAATAAATGCAAGGGATTTTACTTTAATATCATGTTTTCTTCTCCTTAATCTTTTTTACAATAGCATTGTAGCATTTTTATTCTTTACCAACCTTCCATTTTAATTGTAGTTTGTAATAACAACAGTCTCATCAGACTGAGTAATGTCAGTGAAGTTATTGCTTGTGTTTATACTTGAAATATACTCCAGGAAATAATTAAGATATACATATCAAAACAGTGTAAACGAAAACATGTTGTTATATGCGAGCAACTGCTATAGCCACAGGAAAAAGCAGTACTGTATATTTTTTTAATTCTAATTTTTTTAATTTCTCATTTTTAATTTTTAATTTCTTTTTACAAAGATATACAGATTCTGCTTTTTCCTGTCAGTTAACAGTTGCTGACAAATAAAAGCATTTTTGTAAAGTTATAGCTCAACATCAGAAACCATTATAAGCTAATTGTATCATCACCTGAGAAGTGATATTTGTGATAATTCCATTATAAGCTAATTGTATCATTCCCTGAGAAGTGTTATTTGATAATTCCATTATAAGCTAATTGTATCATCACCTGAGAAGTGTTATTTTGATAATTCTAGGTACTAGCCATGGTCATCTCTAGACCCTCAGAGGAGAACAGAGGCAAGGATGAGGAACCAAATGTTCCATCTCATATACTAGAGAGTCATTCCTGGCTTCTGAGAGATCTGCCCTCTCTACCTAATTATGATGCGGCCAAGAAACTTGTGGTTGATTCCCTTCGAAAGGTTAGAGCAACATTTTGCAGTTACAAGTGTTTACTAGAAGAGGTTAGAGGCATCTCCTACAAAGACTTCATCAAACAACCAAGACGACCTTGTATTTAACGTTCCTCACAGGACAACTTTCTTTAAAGTGGATATTGGCGTCCTGATTCCATTTTCGGCTGAATGATGTATCAGCAATGTGACATTACGTTTATCCTGATCAATGAATTGAGTTTCGTAGCTTGTAGCTTTCATTAAGGCTACTCTTTGAGGTTGTGAACATTGGTGGTTCCCACGTTGCAAATATTGGTTTCGACAGTCCGCACTCACGATTGGATAAACCCAGCCAATAGCATACCCACTGAACACTAGTCACCCAGAAATAACTCAAAACTGTAAGGCCTACAAAACGAGCAACATAGGTTATTTTGAATGTTAATCTTATGAATTTTAATAACTTGTGTTGTCACTGTGGAATTTTGATAAATTTCTAAAACTTGGACTTGGCAACCCTTTTAAATGTCTATTTTTATTCATTAGTTTTTCAGGCCATGCTTATTGAGACTTGGCAACCCCCTTTTAAATGTCTACCATGTTTCATTATTTTTCAGGCCATGCTTATTGAGACACCCTTTTTAAATGTCTATCGTGTTTCATTATTTTTTCAGGCCATGCTGGTTGAGACAGACCCTTCTACAGTCAGTGCGTACATCGCCTACTTGGCCTACCATTTTACTTCCACAGAATTATCAGATCTTGTACAGGTCAGTACATTTCTTTTCTTATCTATTTTCATCAAATTTGTTTCTTTTCCAAAGCCAGTACAGAATTTGGGTTTCATTTGAAATGTTTCTTGAAAATATTTGTGCACACCTGCAGCTTTATGTTTTGTTTTCTCACAACAAGAAACCAATATTTAAACTGTATAAATGCCCGGTCACAGTTGCAGGCCAATTCAATGGAGATGAATATTTATCACATTTGTAAGTTCATTGCAAAACATTAAAAAAAAAAGCAGATTTGCTTATTTAGTAGGATAAGACAGGATCAAGTAATGCTTCTATATTAATTAATTAACCAAGTATTAATTCATTTTGAGAGGGTTTTATGTTCCACTTTACTGATCCTCATGATATTCTTCACTCAGTTAATATCGTACATTAGTTATAGCTTAATGCTATCCTTAACATTATCCATAGGAGCTGATCCAGGATTTTAAAAGAAAGGGTGTTGCCCCAGGGTGGATGAACCTGACCCCATGTGGGGGGGGGAGGCTAGTGTCTAAACGTGAATTGGTGCATTCTAAAGCATATATTGTCTATAATTTGTTCTACACAATGTTGTGCTGATAACTTTTAACCGATAACTTTGAATCCTTTTATGTCCAGTTGAAAAGGGGGTAATAGCGCCCTCCCTCCCCCTTCCATCCTATCTGGGATGCCTCACACATATCCTTGTTTGTTGGATTTCCAGCAATGAATATAACCAGAAAAAATGTTAAATTGCACAAACACGTAGCATTTATATTTAAAAGGAAAACAAAAGCCTTTTTTAAAATGTTTCTCTACCATGCTTTGTTTTCTTTCTTAGGACCTTGCTCAGCTCGTGGTGGAAAGATTGACTCTGTTGACGTTCCTCCTGCCTAAGAATGGAGTCAGTGGACCCCTCACCGACTGTAACCTCTTCAACATGTTACACATTTTCTCTTGCTACCTTCAGAGGGCTACCAGCTCTCAGAGCGAAGGCTACAGCTGGGTAAGCAGTGACACGTCCGGCCCATATCTAGCCGATTTTCATAGCAGATTGAAGACATTTATATCTGAAGAGCAACAGAAATATATCGGACATCATCATCGTTCAGAGATAGATTGTAATTTTGGCAAAATGTAACAGAATCAGTAACTAGATTGTAGAAAAAATCAAGTAGGTCAAGGATATACTGATTTGTTATACCGATTTTTACAGACTCACAATTTTTGATTGAGAAAATTGCGAGGGTGTTAGTTTGTCTCGTAAGACCTTTGTCTTTGTTTGGAGATGATATTGTTGCAGGAAAGATTTTGCGGGAAAATTTGACAGCTTGAATGTCGAGTGATAATGTTTTTCACAAAGTTTTCGCATTTCCCTTGTAAAGAACCTGCCATGACGTGTTCACACACCTTCATTGCTTGTGTGAATGAATCTTATGTAATGTCACAGGTACTACTAAGACTAAACCAAATCATTTGGGCTCTGTATTTCTAGACTGGACGTAGCTTTCATTTTATGTGACTCGACAAAGTTCAACAAGAATGGATTGATTGAAATATTTTGCCACAGTTTTAATCTCAATTTTAATGAATTATTAAGTTTGATAAATTACTTTCTTATCACGTCACACAGTTGTCGTATATGCTGGTGTGATTCAACAAGTTTTCGGAATCAGTTTCTGTAAACTGTGGTCAAATTATCTGCAGAGGAATTGATGAATATTCATGATGTTTAAAGTCACTTTGATGTTTCCTTTCTTTTCTTTCCCCTGTACTTTTTTCCTCTTTTAGTCTGATACCCAGGATCAAGTGTTTCTTCAGTGGGAGAGTGGTTTATCAGCTACCATGCATATACTTGTGGTTCATGCTATGGCTATACTTCTGACCTATGGGCCACCTAAAGGTACCTAATATCAGTGTCACCATCAACTGCAAATAACCTGTAGATATACTGTTGAGTGTAGCATTAATCATTTTTCTTGAGCTATTTTGTCCTAATTATGCTTTCTAATACTTTCATATGAATGGCAACTGTCCATATCTGTTGAACAGAAAGATGTGTCCATTTCATTTAATGAGTGAAATGTTTACATACCTGTTAGTGAGTGATGTGTGTCTTCACAACGTTAGTGACTGATGTATGTGTGTTCTTACCTATTGAACAATGTGTGACCTGTTCCCATAACTGTTTGTGAATGACATAAGCTATTATTTGAGTGACCTGTCGGTACCTGTAAGTGAGTGACAGATTTCCATAGTGTGAGGGCCTTGTGTCAGTTCCTGATAACGAGTGATGTGTGACCTGTACCTGCCAGTTATTGACATTCTCCATGTCTGTGAATGGGTCACACCTGTCACACCAATGTGTGACATATGTCTGTGGAAAGCTTTCAGTTATAATCAGCCACATCCAGACAAATTCTTTAATGACGATGAATCAGTCACTTGCAGCTTGTTGAAGATAACATTGAAGATACGAATATTCATCGTTGCACATACATGAAATGCAAATGTCTGCAAATGCACAAATCTATGTCATTTACTTATCTTGTTTCCTTTTTAGATGCGACTAATTTCAACATCCTCTTGAATACTTGGTTTCCCGACAAAAGTCAGCCACCGTCTGCATTCCTGGTTGACACTTCCGAAGAAGCTCTTCTCTTTCCTGATTGGCTTAAACTCAGGATGATACGGTCTGCTGTCCCAAAGTTAGTAGATGCAGGTGAGTCGACATAAGATTTCCACCACGTATCAAATAGCTGTTTATGCAGATTATGCAGATTATGCAGATATATGCAGATTCTACGTTGCTAATACCTGAACACTTGCCAATAACAACTCAGATAACCATGTCAACTTATGCTGGATCATACAGTTACTAACCTAGCCATACCCATCAAACCCCTTAAACAATAATCACAGAGAAGTTGGTTTTTTGTCATACCAACTGACATTACTTTGTAGAGGGTATACATTAAGTGTGTAATGAGATGGACAATTTCATTTTATGTATTAAAATGTGGAATAAATCTACTGTGTTGATTTGATAACTTCTCCTCTGTAAATGTATTTACTTGGTATCTCTCTGGTTTTGTTTCCTTTGTTAATTTGGATGTCTTTTCCTTTTCTAGCCTTGGTTGAATTGGAGCCTGCTCAGCTTGTTCTGTTTGTCCAGTCGTTTGGAATCCCTGTCCAGAGTGTAAGGTCAGTGACACTGAGATGACCTTTGACCTAACCAGGTTTTGCAATTTTGATCAGATGTAGCATACTCTATTACCCTATATGCCTATTATTCCATGGCACTGAGTTTGATTTTGTAACTCTTATTGAAGTGGGGCCAAAAGTCAACAAAACAAATAGTTTAAAGATGTTAAACAGTTATAACTGAATATTTCATCTCATTTCCAGGGTAATGTAATATACAGACAGCATTATTGTAGCAAGATATAGAAACTTTGGGCCCCAAAATTCAGGCTATTCACTGGCTAAATTCTATTGGATTTTGTCATTTGCCATGGGGAAAAAGGTTTTTTTCTAGCACAGGCAATTTTTAGCAAGTGGTTAAAATAGTGAAATTCTAGGCCCTGTTTTATGATGCAGTAGTCCAACATAATAGACAATCATGGAGGGCAATGTAGTTTTGTTTCAAATATTTGTTTGCTTGTGAAGATATTCACCCTTTAAAGTAGGTAAAATATTAGGAATTCTCCTTTAAATATAAAGTAGATAAGGTAATCCGAACTGTTCAGACCCCTCATCGTAAATGTTAAATTCATTTGGGATTTAAGTTTATATTCATAGCTTTAACAAAACACACTTCATAACAAGACACCAAAAGTTGAAAATTAAACAGAATTGTTATTCATTCTTTTGTGTTGTTAAGTCAAAGAGTGTGTAAGCTAAATATGCAATAAGTAACCCACTTCCCCCCCCCCTTCCCCGTGCCCCTCCCCTGTCTGGGTCATTACCACCATTCAATTCCATTCATTGCAAAATAGTCTTTTTGTTATTTTGTTATTTTACAGTAAGTTACTGGTCCACCTTGATGCTGCTGTGGATCAGATGCCATCTGCTTTAGAACGAGCTGTCGCATCTAAGGCATACATGGCCCGGCTGGTAGAGGTCCAGCACATGAGGGGGGCCACAGGGGGGAGCACTTTTAAAGGCCTTTTGATCTCAGAAGAGCCGAAGAAAGAACCAGAGGATAAAAAAGAAAAAGGTATTGTTTTCTTTTTTTCTGTCACCCACGATTTATTCCTTCGTTTCGTCTTTGTTTGTGTGTACGCATAAATGAATGAGCAACTAATTGGGATAATATGAAATTACAGTCTGGTAATTAGTGAGAATTTAATTAACAGTAAATAACACCCGATTATGTTAGTCACAAGGGTCCCTCTGTTCCTGGTATAAATTTGAAAGACATTTTCTAGATACCAGAGGTCCGGCTGAGAATCATAATTTTTTTTTAACTTCATTCTGCTCCTTCCTCTTTGTCAGGTGTCCTAGATCATATTTGATTAATTAATTTATTGAATGGAGATCTGGAAGTTTACCAGCATTATATTTTATATTTCTATCTGTGTTTCAGCAAAAACTACTCTTTTCTTTTTGTTATTTAATGTTCAGAACCATCGACTTCCAAACCATCTGACAGGGATGTTGAGATGAAGGAGGTCAAGCCCTCAGGCCAAGAGAAACAAGAGCCATGGACTAGGGCAGTGTGCTATGGACACCTAAGGAAGGTATGATACTAGCCTCTTCACTTTCAATGGTCTGAGTTTGACAGCTGTTGGATATAGTATGCTTTGTTGCAAGTTACATTGGTTAGGCAGGCTAAGAAATTTGTAATATTTTCACCCTCAATATTTGAACTGTGATATTTAATACAACTGTTCTATTAAGTTTACTATTTTTTTAAACATTGAAAATAAACTGCCGTACACTCCGTGCAATCTAAGAATAGACGGATCATTGCAACCAACTTTGCCATGAAACTTGATGTAGACGTGTAGGAGAACTAATAAAGGTCATTAATGGAAAGTACTAGAGATGCATTTAATTAACATAACGAGCAACTAGCCAACCAATCCCAACGCAGTATGTGCGTAAACCCTCGAAGGGACCGATGTCTACTTTGTTTATATTTCTCCTACTTGTGTAGATACCACTTCATTGTACAGTTGGATGCACTTATCCGGTTGCTCTAACATTGCACAGATTTCAAAGCGACCTGTGTGTTGATCATTAAACAAATGAACTGAATATGAATGCATAAACTGAATAGAAGAACTGGTTAACTTCTTACATAACTATGACATTAATATGCATTAATATCGTTGCCGCAGGGAATGGTAACAGCATGTCCCATATTTGGGGATGTCAAGAAGTAGAATTTACAAAACGGTCCTTTAGATATGTTTCCCCGCTGAGAGTAATCTATTTTTTATTTTTTGAAAATTTGTAAATAGACCAAAGAAAAAAGAAATTGTTAAACAGTAATTTGTTGCGTAACAATTTCATTGTCATTTAGGGTTTCTTAGTTAACTCCTTTGTATCAATTCAATTTCTAATGATTTTTTATTTCCATAAAATACCTTTAAGAAGTTTTCACAACACAACAAATGTCAGCTTTTAATGTTATAATTTTTTAATGTCTTCCACACTACTGATTACTAACTATAGAATAAATGAATATATTGGTATTGGAAACCTTTACATTTAAATTTTTTATGCAATATGGAGGGGACATGACCAAAGCTTAGCTTTATATCAAAAATGCCCATAAAAGTTAATGACAGATGTACCTCTAGGGCTATACTCATTTGCATATCTACAACTCTTGGATGTTCTTGTTATTGTCATAATTGCATCGTTTGTGGTACTTCATCGCATTAATTATCAATGAATCAGTTACTTGAATGAAAGAGCATTACTTTAAGTAATGAAAGTCATTCGTCGACTTTAAATTTCTGTTAAGTTGACTCCTCTTCTAGTTTTACTCTAATCTTGATGTTCTTTGGTCTTCAGTTGCTGATTGAGTCTCAGGTCAAACCTGCTGAAAAGCAAAAGATTTGCAGACAGTTACAAAAGGTCGGTAAAATTCTCTTGTTTGACACCTTGCATTACTTACGTTAGATCACATCACACTTATGCTTAAAATGAATTTGAAAATTGATGACTAACACACAGGGAAATATGTTTTTACATCTTCATGAAACAGAGAATAGACTTATCCTTGTGATTCATATAACTCCTACCAAATATTATACAGGGATAAAAGAAGTTCCAGTTAGCTTCTTCACATTGGTTGACATCAAATCTAATGTAAGATGTTGATATGAAGCAGCATTTTCTGTAATGCTATATAAAAGCAGTTTGTGTATATTAGAGGTATTTTGTAACATTTTTCATATTTAACATTTTGGTGTTTTTCTGCAAGTTGATAAGAGTAATGATTGGATGAATGGGTGTTATAGTGTTTAAAGTGTCCATCCCAGAATCCTTTGAGAAGTACCCAGGTTTTCTCCCTGCAAGTAGTGGGAGTGGTGGTGGTGGAGGGAGGGGAATGGGAGTGGGGATGAAGGAAATCTCCTTAGGGTGTTATGTTGATCACTTCACATTTGTGAATTGTCTACGTTAATTTCTCTTGCTTCATTTGTTGGTTTTGCACCAACTGACCGTCCTGTTTCACATCAAACAGTACAACAACCTTCAAAATATTACTTTTTCCAACCCCGGCATATTTGGTCTTTTCCCCAAACAGGTCCTGATGCAGGAGCACAAGTCATCAAGTATCCATGGTGATGGAGTCTTCAGTTGGTTGGTGGAGGCTCTGAGAGGATTCACAGAGGATGATGATGGGCGGGCTAGCATGATCATCTCTCTCAATGCTAACAGTAACTTACTTCTGGCTCTCTTCAGAGTCATTCTTCAACTTGGGGTAATGCTTCACCTTTCATCCTTCTTGTAACATTGAAAGAATTGAGCATTGACTTGGACTTGGAGTTTTTTTTATGCAATAATCCAGTAACTTACTACAGTAGTAAGTTTTTTTTATAGTTTTTTATTTTTATTTTTATTTTTATTTCAATAATCCAAACAGTGGTTAGCAGTAATAACCATAGTATAAATGACACCACATTAATAGCCATTCTCTCTCTCCATTTACCCCACTCCCCCATCCCCACCCCCATCTTGTAACACAATCCAGTGCATGCATCTGTATGGTGCTTCTGTGTCTACTACTGCTTCCCAAAACTGAAGCAATTCTTGCCAGTAATTCTACTGATCAAATGGAATGTCATTCAAATTGAAGATTCTGTTTGTTCACTGGTACTAAGAAAGTTTCCACCTATCCTTCATTCTGTTGTTTTATTTGTTTATTAGTTTATTCATCTATTTCTTTGCTTATTTTCTTGTTTGACAATTTATCTAACAGATAAAGAGTAACCATCAGAGAGCTTTACTTGAAGTTATTACAGCCCTCCGGGATACTCACTGTATCGTAGATTCATCATTCAACAAGCTGTTAAATCACTACAAAGCAAAACTAAAGGCTGTGTTGCCAGGTAAAGTAATAACTAGGATAATGGGGAATCTTCAGCCACACCCTAAATCAACAGATTGGCACTGCCATACCGGTCCATTCTAGTTCTGTGAAACTTGACGAGCTGCAGTCTCTGAATATTCCTGGGAATTTCTTTGAATCCCTTATGAAAATTTCTGGGCAAAATACCTGCACATTACCTTCACACATAGAGTGTGACACATTTAAAGTAACATGTGGGTTTTACCATTCATAAATAGCACGTTTTAGGAACAAAATGTTGCACCCTGTTCGTTTGGCTACTTTACATGTGTCTGGTCGTCAACCAATGAGAAAGCTGAGTAGAACCCCTAACCTGGACAGCTTAACATCTAAGACCCCCCTTCCAGTACAAAGAAGTGGTGGCCGCACCCTGGTCCAAACTCACAAAATTGGTACCATTCATCTTGTTCATGTTCTTGGCACTGTTCATTTGTTCTGACTGTCCTAACTGATTATACTATTCATCTGTATCTATGTACTTTTTGTTTACAAATGTGATGAAGGACAATGATATTTAAGGTCCGATGAACGATGGATATGTCATTTCATATGTCATGAAAGATTCTCCAGACCCAAGATTTTGTTAACTTTTTATAAATCATTATATAAAGTTTATTGTGTGTTTCGACCATTTTCTTAGCTTAATATACACTCTGTACAGAAGTACATTCTAAGCTTAATGAAATGGAAAACCTCTCTCATTAGTCTTCTATAGTTGGAAGCTCTCTTAAATATCCTGTGTTAATATTTTACTCTCCAGGATCGGATTCTCAATCTGGTGACAAGATGACCAAATTGAACGAAGACAAAAAATCACAGTGAGTGCAAATGTTGAGTTGTGGATTGTCTTATCAAATTTCTATGAACGATATTCCATAAAATGAGCGTAATATCGAAAAAAGGAGGAAGGGAGGGGAAGATCGGTGAAATAGCAACAACTGAAACTTTCATTTACAAACAATAGTGTAATTTGTCTCATAAAAATTGAAATATTTCCAAGAACATGATAAGCATTTTTCTGTCTCATGTCTGTTCCTGTTATCTTGCTTGGTCTGGTAGGTCAGTCCCGAGTGACGTTCATCGTCGTTTGCTGGCAAATCCGGAGTCTCTCTTCATCAAGTCGGCTGGTCTGGACTCCTCTAAAAGTGTGAAGGAGAGCATCTATCCCCTAACGTTACTTGCCCATCAGACAGACTGGACGGTCCTACACAGATGTATTCATCAATTGCTCGGACCAAACATTGAAAGGTAACCAGGGGGAATATGTTAAAGGCCATGTACAATAGCCAACATTTCACAGAAGGGTTTTTCCACTCCCTCGTTCATGAATGTTACCACTTCATGCCTCATATTTTTTTTGTGGTGGATATCAAGCGATGATGGTCTCTTTGTGGGTGTAAATGCAAGATCATCAATTAATATTAAAATTTGAAATTAAGAAAGATAAAGTCGTTTAAAACTCAGCCTGATCTAATAAAATAGCCAATTGGTATGAAAGTGTTTACTGATTGGAATGGTTTGATGTTTCTGTCCATGAAGGATTTCATAAAATACTGCCTAGTTTATACCTTTAACTTCCATTCTTAACTTTCGTCCTATCGGCCCTTTCTTAAATTCCATCCTATTGGCCATTTCTTAAGATCCTTTTAACATAACTTCTAACATATTAAAATTTTACTGGTTTTCTGTGGAAGAAGCCAGTGTGTTTCTGAAATGAACTCAGATGCTGGGCAGGCTGGTGTGGTGATGAAATCATCTCAAATAATATCAAGGACATATCACATATATATCATATCAGATATTTTCAAGGACATAGCAAAGACATTCCCATCCTCCATTAAATCATCATTTAATCTTCATCCTCAGAAGTCCGTGATAGAAATTAAAGTAACTACATTCTACTCTCCTCTGTGTCATTGTTCCTTACACTATTCAGTCTTGGTACGTTGAATTTCTATGCAGGTACAACCCTTCCACAGTTTTGGACTTTCTCTGGGCTTGCTTGCACAATCCCAAACTTTGGCAGGGACGCGATACAAAAGCATCAAAGGTAAGTTTCAATATCTCAGCAAAATGACCTTAAAGTGTTATTTTTCATATTGGCTATCTTCCCTGCAATTAAAAATGTTCAGGGGTACTTGACATTGAATTTCAAATTTGTTTGTTAAGAAAGTGAAAATGCTTATTCGTTCATCTTTAGCATGACATAATCAAAATTTGGTGAAACTGCGCGGATGATAGGTGCAAAATTTGTGAAATTGAGGTGTTTTAAGACATTGTTAAGGTTTCTCATCGCTTACAGTCAGACAAAGCAACAGAAATAAAATGCAATTGAAGTTTTTATTGTGGTCTAGAATTGAAGTAAATCTAAAGCTTTTAGTATGAAATAGCATTGATTCTTTGCATAAAAGATGTATTTCCCCATCCAAAAGTACACATAATTGGTACTGGCTATGACAGAATTTTGTAATATTTATGCATAAACATATTTTACTTATTAGTAAGTGGATGATGTAGCTCTTTGATTCCTCTCTGTGATTTGTTTTGTTAATGAATCTCATGCAAACTTTCCTCTTGCCTGCAGAGACACGGAGAGGAGGATATCTTGTCGCTGGCTCCGGACCAGTCTTGCTGCATCGCATCGTACATCGCCATGGAAGCTTCAAGCCTGCCCTCACTGGGTGACGACGATAGCGCGATGCTCTCCAAGATACAGCAGAGGCTTGGTCTCCTGATCCGCTGCTGTAGCGACAACAAAGATGCCCTGTCTAGAGTCGGGGAATTCTTGAATGATCAGATAAATACTGACAGGTAAGGATTCTTGAATGATCTGATAAAAACAACAGGTAAGGGGAATTCTTGAATGATCAGATAAATACTGACAGGTAAGGAGAATTCTTGAATGATCTGGAAAATACTGACAGGTAAGGAGAATTCTTGAATGATCTGATAAATACTGATAGGTAAGGGGAATTCTTCAATGATCTGATAAATACTGAGAAGGTAAGGAGAATTCTTGAATGATCTGATAAATACTGATAGGTAATGAGAATGTGTGAATGATCTGATAAATACTGATAGGTAAGGGGAATTCTTGAATGATCTGATAAATACTGATAGGTAAGGGGAATTCTTCAATGATCTGATAAATACTGAGAAGGTAAGGGGAATTCTTGAATGATCAGATAAATACTGATAGGTAAGGGAATTCTTGAATGATCTGATAAATACTGACAGGTAATGAGAATGTGTGAATGATCACATAAAACCTGACAGGTTAGGGATATTCTTGTATCATCAGATCAATTCAGGGGAATTCTTGAATGATCAGATAAATACTAACTAGGTATGGAATGCACATTGGAGTGGTAAGTATTGGGTCGGTATTTGGACTGCTGAATAACACAGCATAACTATGCTTCATGAATAATGAGCTACTCAGTGACAGTAGGGTCATTTAGTTCATGATAACATGTGGTTCAGTTTTTCTCATAGCTCTCATGTTCTTGATAATGTTTTCTTTGACCATTCTCTGTTTCCATGATCTACATTCAGCCCTAGGTCCAAGTGGTATCGTATACTGTTGACAGAGTTGTACCTACAAATCCCTGAGGTGATTCACTACGTGCCCAACATCCCACCACAGACATTGACAGCAGAACATTCCAGTCTACCATCAGGAATAGATTCATTCTCCCATAGGTATGGTTTTAAATTTGCATCTTATCATACTATCCGTCTGTAATACTCTCTGTCTGTCATACCGTTTGTCTGTCCAATTCAAAGGAAAAATTGTTGCTTTTTTTTGTCAGAGCTGAAAAATGAATTTTTCTTGGTGCATTTTTAGCAGCTGTTAAGTCTGATATTCATCCAAAGCTTTTGCTCTCAAAGAGGTGTTATTTTAACTTATAAGTGTTTAAGAGTGACTTTATCCTGTTGAATTTGGAACAATTAAGGACAAGGGTTGTCAACCTTTTCACATATTTGAAAGTGCGAAATTAAGTGGAGGGTCAATTCATTTCAAAGGTGAAAGCAAACATAATTTTTTTGAAATGTTTCTTTGCCAAGGGATATTATCTGATTTAGTTTAAGTATCTATGACAATGTTCAAGTGGAAGGGGGGGGGGGGGGGGTAGGGGTTATGAGCAAACTTAATTTGAGGTCAATTCTGTACCTGGCATTCCAACAAAGAAGATGAGTTGTACAAGGGAGGGGGGGGGGGTGTAAATGTTTTTCTATGATAGTCAATAAAGGTTTTCATATTTACCGTCAAGAATGTTCCTTAGCACTTTCCAATGACTTTAAGTCACTTTACAGAAAAAAGTAATGTCACTGTTCAAGATACAAAGGGCTTTTCAGTATTGTATGAAGTTATGTTTCCACCGACCATCTCTCATCCTCTCTTTAGGCTTCTAACTCTCCTAGCATCACAAGTCACCAGTGTGGCGGGTCGTCAGAGGAAATTGGATGCCCTCGCAGCTCTTCGTACTCTGGCAACCTCTCACCCCTCCCTCCTGATGAGGTAAGCTAAAGAAAGGAATAGGTTGCCTTTAAGAGGATGAGGTTGTAATGAGGGGTGCGAAAAGTTGCAGATCCGGCAAGAAGCACGAAATTCAGTTTTAAGTTATTCTAAACCAGCTATGGTCAACATGTATGTTCACATAGCCATAGTGAAATATACTGCGGCTGGGTTTGCAGCTCTGTTAGTTTTAAGCATCAATATATCCTGTCTCATCTTAACTCATAGATAAACCTAATAGAGGCTGGCTTTCAATGGTGTTGTAGTGTTCACAGTTTCTGGTTGATCCCTCCTTTCATTATCCCCATCCACCAACCTTACTAATTAACATACTAACTAAACTACATTATTACACCAAATTCTGCAAAGTTTATCTCCCTAGCCCTTTCACATTGTGATCTGTGTCTTCTTCATTGCTCAGTCTATTATTACTCAGGTTTTCATTATTTCATTGCTGTTTGGTAACAATTTTGTTTTCTACCCTTCCGTCTAGTATTTTTATTGTCTCTTTAATCTGGTTGTTGTTTCAGTTTGCCTTTGTAACCCATAAGCCCTTGCGGGCTTCTCCCAAATTCGTGGTTGCTTAAGCGTCGTAGAAGGAAAAAAAAAAATAATGAATTAAAAAAAAAAAAAAATTTAACCCCTGATTATTATTATTATTGAAGAAGATCCTGCTAGAATCAAAGTGTCAGACCCTCTAACTTACAGTTTCCTTTGTTTGTTTGTTATTTTCTTCTCAGTGTTCTCAGATTGTGTTACTTTGTTTGTTTCCTTCTTTCTCCTATTCTCACAGGCAGTTACCTCTGTTTGCGGTCCTCCTTCAAGGTCGGACTCACCTCAACTTACGAGACTTCAAGGGTAAAGGCCACATCAACTTCTTTAATCACATCTTGACTATCCTCCAGTTGCTTCAGCCTCACCTTTACCAAGCAAACCCAACGGATCTAGAAGCCATCTTTAAATCCTACTTTGATCTACTTCAGGTTAGATAACATTTTGTATTTTCTCTTACGTTGGTCTAAAATTTTGCTTCAAACACCACCAAGAAACTGACCTTTTATTGCTCACTTATTTGTAATAATATTTTCTCATTAAAACTTTGATTAACATTGATGACATGATCAATTGATTGGTGAGTCTGCCAGTTAGAAATTTAAAAACTGTTAAATCAGGGACAGAGCCAGGATTTTAAGGAGGAGGGGGAACTTGGGTTCCCCAGGAAAAACAGTTACAATTTTAGACCTGAAATGTAGGATTCTGAGGCATATAGGCTATAAATAAGGTCTATAATAAGATCTACACACAAGTTAAGGATTAGTACTTTTAATTTTTGTGGGATTGAAAAAGGGGGCGAAAAAGGGGGGGGGGTATACACCCCTGGATCAGTGCCTTTTCATTTCATGTAATGTATGACTGATTCAAGATATATTATACATATATATATTTAGTATGTGTTTATATTTATGTTTGTGTTTTATATTAATGTTTATATTTATATCAAGCAAGAACATTTCCTATGGATATTTGGCAGCATAGTTGAGGATAATTGGGTGTAGCACACTGAGGCATGATGCATAATTCATAACTTCAATCAGAAATAGGAGTTCCCCTACCTTATAATTATCATTTATGTATCAGTGATTTTTTACTGCAGTTACTTTGGTAAACAGAATAGTAAGTCCTACACCAAGAACATAGAAAATGAGTCTTTGTCATTGCCGGTGTGTATTAGTAATTGTTTTACTCAGTGAACTATTTCGATAAAATTTTTTCCTTCTCTCGACAGCGTTACGGCCCAAACAAGTCCATTCTGGATTTCATCGTGACTAAATTTGTGGACATTCTCTGCCAGTTCTACCAGGCAAACAGCAGTAATGCCAAATCAGTCTTACACAACTACATTAATGCTTTAAAGTAAGTGAATTGCATCAAAATTAGGTGGATTGGTTCTACCAGGCTATCATCTGTTCACTGGTTGAATAATAATAATAATACATAATTTTTATATAGCGCCAAACAAACTATGAAATAATTCTCATAGTGCTTAACATAATCATAACAATTATAACATATATGCTTTGGTGAAAAGATACGTTTTGAGTGCTGCTTCGAAACTGTTCACAGTATTGCACATTTTTATATGTTCTGGAAGTGAGTTCCACAGGCACGGTGCACTGGATGTGAACGTTCTCAAGCCGTAAGTCTGTGTTTTTACTCTAGGGATGAGTAACATCAGCGATGAATTAGAGCGAAGTGAGCGTGTGGATGATGGTCGGAGCTGAAACAAGTTGGTGAAGTAGCTTGGTCCTACATTGTGCATACATTTCTAGCCATACATAGCTTTGCTCTTTTCCATTAACTAAAGGATATACAGAAATTAATCAGGATATAGCAAATATACTTTTGGTATAACTATGAGACTGTACGGAGCCCCGACTGAAAGTGATATTCCTAAATTTGTTCGCGCCATAAATCGGAGGACATCTTTGGAAGAGTGCATTCCCCTAGATGACCAAAAAGTTTTAATTGATAAGTTCTGAAGCAGTCAAAAAGTTATCAAATTCCATATCCTTATTAATTATTTAAATATTCCATGGAAGTATCTTTGCTGCTGCTGAGCGACAAAATGCACTGTGAGGGAAGAGTATATGTAGAGCATAATAATGTTATTACTAACAAAGAAATCCTTTATATAGCATTATTTTGAAAACAATTTATACACAATGTCAGTGAAATGGAAAATATCCATGTTACTTTGTGCATGTATCAATGTCAATAAGTAACTGGACACTCAGCTTTTAGAATCTTATTAAAAATCATTATTTACTTGCAAAATTAGCCTTCTTTTTGTAGAAAAAAAGCCTCTCTTGGAGGATGCATTAATATAATTCATTGCTAGTTTTTTCCCGAGTAATTTCAGGAGAGGTTGGTTCATTTGGAGACCTATTTTAAAGATTGTTTCTTCTTTTTCTGGTGTAGTTTCATCGCTCAGTCTCGATCAGACCTTCCGGCTATCAAGTCTCTCTTAGCCAGTCTCAGTCTAGCCGAGGAGACCAAGGAACCAGAGGAAGATGACCCAACTGCAGGCCCCCCAGGAGGGGGGCTTCCATTCAGAGAGGAGATTCCGGGTGTAGGGGGACGAGAGGAGACTGCCTCTCCCATTCCAGGCATCCTTCAGTCCGATGTAAAACCAATGACACCAGAAGATATAGCCTCCTTCCAGGAGAGATTGCACAAAGGGAACGATCCAGAGAGTAAGAGAAATTAGCCCTAGTATGGATTTCATTTAAAATTAAAATCAGTAGCAGACGAAACTAGTGATGGTGACAGGATTAATGTCTGTCTGTCTGTCAGTCTCTGTGTATAATTGAGGACGTAATCTGTCAGTACTAGAAGAGACTATGAATGCTGACAGGGTGTATGTCCATCTGGCTGTGTGTATAATGTAGGACATTGTTGATCAATACTAGAAGAGATTACGAATGCTGACAGGGTGTATGTCCATCTGTCTGTGTGTATTATGGAGGACGGAGGACATTGTTGATCAATACTAGAAGAGATTACAAATGCTGACAGGGTGTATGTCCATCTGTATGTATAGTAGAGGACATAATCAGACTAAAGTTCACAATAAGATCTTCTTTGCCATTGTCATACGGAAAATAACGACATATGTTGGATATCAGCTCCATTTTCTTTTGCCAGCTCTCAACCTCCTCAATAAATAGATAAAGAGAGTGTACCACTAGAATCTGACTTTCTGGGAGTTGCAGCTATTAAGTGAATTATGTCTCCTCTAGTAGCCATAATTTGTGGTATTTGCTCGTTTCTTAATGTTGTATTTCATTTCTACAGGTATTACTGATGCTTTAAATGAATTAGACAGTCGTTGCATCGGCAAGACGGAGTTCCTCCTAGACTTCATAGTAAGTCTTGTTTTTTAAAGTTTCATTATTTATAGCTGGTTGGAGATGTAGATAAGAATCCTATTAGCATAAAAGCCAGAGTCAGGTACCATGTAATGTCAGTACTGGGAGTCATGGTAGTGTACTCACCATGTTTGCTCTAAAATTTCTTCGAGAATATCTTCATTTGTACCGTCATCAATCTCTTCAGGTTTCATTCCCTTTCTTTTCATTTTTTTAATTTAATTTTTTCTCTAGACTGAAATATCAAATTTGATGATGTCACCCGATGAAGAGTGCAGAGTTCGAGCTTTCTCATTGGCCATCAGACTCTGCAAGCAACAACCAAGGTAGTCTGCTAGCTTTTGTCTTTATACTGTAATGGAAAGTTACAGTGAGCTATGCTTTATTGTCTAGCACAGCTAGGTGACTAAAAACATGTCTGCTTGAAAAGGATTTCCTGGTGGCTGCAAGTTGATTGCTTTGGCAACATTGCTGAAAATTGTTCTCAATCTTCAGGTGAAAACCACATCCTTATAGCATTTTGTATCTTAAAGATATGAAGTTGTTCAGTTTCGTATTATTTTGAAAATGCATCTGGTAGTAGCAGAATAGATGTCGTCATCACATCAAGTTAGCTGAAAATGTTGTTTTTCTTTATGATTTGTCAACCTTTAGTCCAAATTGCAAAAGATTATTTCTACAAGATAAAAAAAAACAAAAAAACATTGTGATGAAAATCATGAAATTCTAGTACTGAGTACTTTGACAGATAAGCAAACATTCTAAATGTGAAAGGTTTCAAGAAGAAATCAACAAGAAGAATAAAATAGCCTAAGTACAGCTTTTGCAGGGCATTTGCCTTGATGACATCACAGAGGCATTTGCCTTGATGACATCACAGAGGCATTTGCCCAGATGACATCACAGACATACTACTTTGATCCAAATACCTTGCATGTAGCCAGTCCAAATGGGTGGCATGCAAGCAGTCATAGCTGTAGTTAAGGGTCTTTCAACTTGCAGTGTGGAATACTTTCCACATTATTTGTCACCAGGGATTAGTTTTAATCTTGTATTGCTGATCCTATCAATACAGATGGAGATACTGTGTTATGTGAATGTGACTACCATCTCCCAAGCATTTAACTCATAATTAAATTTGAAAATTGTTGATGCGTCTATAATTACTGATAAGAAACTCTGGAAGTGAGTCAAAGGTCTTTCATGAAATTTGTTACCCACACCTCGGAGGAAAAACAAAAGGACTGTCAGTTCCATATTGACATACTCTGCTTCAACGAAAGGCCCTTTAGGGTTATAACGGACATGAGTCAATAATTAAATATCAGAATATTTTGTAATGGTCACTGTGTGTTTTACATTATTTCTTTTAAAGTTATCTACGCATTGATATGATTTTCTCTCCGTTCACTCAACAGTGTTTCCAGCAGCTTCTTGTCTTCGTTTGTGGCGGTTCTACAGAGTGATGACGGTACAATTGTACAGAGCGCCCTCCATCACCTTCCGGACTTCTGTCTTTTGTCACAAGGTCTGTTCATCACTTTGCTTCATTACTCTGAAGCAGTTTGCCACGTTTCTCTTCTTGTTTTTTTTTGTGCAGCCTACGACATCAGCTAAACTCGGCACAAAGTTGTTTATCTATAGTGTTTCGTATTTATTCTTTTAAAATCTACCACAATGTTCTGTCTATGTTGAACCAAGTTAATTTATATTCAAAGAAATGATACAAAAGTAAAAAAAACATACAAAGACAATGTCTTGATTTCCCTTGCAGGTCATGCACCTCTGCTATTGAAGACAGCGTTTAGTCGAGGATTGGAAAGCAACCTGGACACAGCACCAGCCATATCTGAGACAATGCAACTACTCAACATGGAAGCTGCCTCTGTCAGTGCAGTTTAATCCTTGTTGCTATGGGAGAGGAATCATGTGATACAGCACCAGCCATATCTGAGACAATGCAACTACTCAACATGGAAGCTGCCTCTGTCAGTGCAGTTTAATTGTTGTTGCTATGGGAGAGCAATCATGTGATACAACACCAGACATATCTGAGACAATGCAACTACTCAACTTGGAAGCTGCCTCTGTCAGTGCAGTTTAATCCTTGTTGCTATGGGAGAGGAATCATGTGACACAACACCAGCCATATCTGAGACAATGCAACTACTCAACATGGAAGCTGCCTCTGTTAGTGCAGTTTAATCCTTGTTGCTATGGGAGAGGAATCTTGTGACACAATACCAGACATATCTGAGACAATGCAACTACTCAACATGGAAGCTGCCTCTGTCAGTGCAGTTTAATCCTTGTTGCTATGGGAGAGGAATCATGTGACACAGCACCAGACATATCTGAGACAATGCAACTACTCAACATGGAAGCTGTCTCTGTTAGTGCAGTTTAATCCTTGTTGCTATGGGAGAGTAATCATGTGACACAACACCAGACATATCTGAGACAATGCAACTATTAAAAATGGAAGCTGCCTCTGTCAGTACAGTTTAATCCTTGTTGCTATGGGAGAGGAATCTTGTGACACAACACCAGCCATATCTGAGACAATGCAACTACTCAACATGGAAGCTGCCTCTGTCAGTGCAGTTTAATCCTTGTTGCTATGGGAGAGGAATCTTGTGACACAACACCAGACATATCTGAGACCATCCAACTACTCAACATGGAAGCTGACTCTGTCAGTGCAGTTTAATCCTTGTTGCTATGGGAGAGGAATCATGTGACACAGCACCAGACATATCTGAGACAATCCAACTACTCAACATGGAAACTGCAGTTTAGTTCATGTATTTATTGCACAATAGTATTTTGTATACTTACCACATCTAGTTATTCTGAGAAGGCATGTATTATTATGATTTGTGCCCAAGCCCATCTTCCTTAATCCTCTCCCCATCCCCTAAGAATGGATCACTTCCTCAAGCAGACACTTTCCAGTATGTTTGTAACAATACTCTTGTGTTAACTGCAGTCATGTGCATCAAACAGAGTGGGTGTTTTTCTGTCTTTGGTAGTATTTCATACAATAAAGCATTATGCAATGTTGAACAGTAATGAGGGTTTTAATAGTGCTTATGAAAGAATGACTCCAATCAGCCCTTTGGAGTACATTTTGATAGGGAAGTAAGGACTAACACCAGGTGTTTTAAACAAATATAACCTTCTTTTGTAGCTAGGACAGAAATGATATTCATTGGGGAAGTTTAGATTTAATGTTGTGTGTTTAAAGTAACAGCTTCCTTGGCAACAGGGACAGATAATTCAGGAAGTTTTGAAACGTGACTTTGGAAGTTTTAGTACGGATGCAGTGAACATTGCTACATCTTAGTAGACATGTGATAAAAATACTGACAAAAGTGTCAAGAGATTGTGAAATGTTGACATCACAAAATCATGATCACAAGACAAGTGGCCATTATTTGTTATTGTGATAGCATTTGCACATTAAATGCAGCGTCGTAGTCTACAGTGCGGACGGATTTGATAAAGTATTTTTCATTGAAATTTTGAAACAATCTTGAAGACAAGAAATGGGGAGGTAATGTGAGTTTGGGCATATTATTGATTTTATTGTTAATCAAAAAGAATTGAAATTAAACACCCCTGAGGCACCCATCCTTGATTTTTACTGGGCTCTTTAATATAATTGATGGAGAGAAAAGAGGTCAAGATTAGTGTGGTTTACTTCTACCATATCAGGTGCACCATACTTTGACATTTTCTTTACCAAGATTTGTTTTTATGAATACACAGTGTGTTTATGAGTCATCACTTGAAGGGAACTATGAAAAAATAACACAGAAGGTTATAACCTAGGTTATGTCACGAGGAAGGTTTTGTATAACTAACCTAGAACTCAAACGTATGAATGAAGGATCATAAAGGACAAAGGGGGGGGGGGGGAGCAATAGGTTATAACCTCGACTCTAATAAAGACCGTCATGTGAAACGAATGTACAACTTACCAAACACTTAGATTTTGAAATGCTGGAAAGAAAAAAAGAACTAACCACAGTCGGTGTAGGCTATGACATGACAGTGTTATTATAGCACTGTCATGTGAAATAAATTGTACAATTAACCAGTGGTGTGCACAGGATTTCAAAGGGGTGGGTGGGGTGGGTGTGAGGGAGAGATGCCAGTTCTTATTTTCCCCTAAGTGATTTACATAGAGGTATGAACCCAGAGGCGAATCAAAGAGTTCATAAAGGAGAGGATTTCACCCTGGAGTCATTGGAGCTGTTTCCAATCACCTCATAAGTGGAAAAGTTTACATGTGAGTGACTTGGAATGCAGGTTCACACATGGAATTTAGTGGTTATTCGGAAATGGTTAAGTGTAACACTTGATGAAAGCGTGCCATGTGAGAAGAGAAACTCAGTTGTATTGTAGATGGCAGGAGTCCTGATTACAGGCTAAAGCAGTGTTGACAGCTGTGTTTAGTAGTACCATAGAGTGTGGTGGTAGAGGTCGGTAGTAGTACTTCTTAATCTGAGAGATAAGTGTAAACAAACAACGAGATGTACATTGTTTTGAGGTTTGAGAGGTTAAGTGTATAATAAAATGGAAGTACATACTGTCAGTTTCATTTGTGGCCTTACAACTTCTCAGATTCATTCATTTCATGTTGAGGAGGAAATATTAACAATTTTAGCAGAGCCTTTTTAATAAGAAACTGGAAATTGACAGAGAAGATACCTTTGTATCCCTTGTTATAGTAGACCAGTCTTGCAATAACAAATGGTCTGAAAGTCGTAAACCTGTAAAGATTTGCTGTTCCCCACACTTCCCACTCAACCACCTTCCTCTCAGAGGAAAACTGTGACAGACGCACACAGTGGAATTACGACCTTCCTTACCGCTTTCGAACCTCTGGACATACAATCAGCGTCCATAGCCTAGTGGTTAGGGTTGTGCCGGTTGTCACCTGTGTCAAACAATACTAGTGCTGTTTTGGTGACATATTTGCCTTACTCATGA
>KN886972.1:44010-61606 GCA_000934455.1 Apostichopus parvimensis
TCTTAACGGAGGAAGTAACGAACGTTCAATGAATTGATGAAGGTCCAAAAATAATACGGTCGATTTGGTGAAAACTAGTATACTACTGCAGAATTCACAGAGAATCCATTTTGATGGGGTTGGCAGGTGATTTTTTTGCTTAAGTTTTCCTCAAATCAAAGTTAAATGTTACCTTGCCCTTGATGCATGTGATGGTGGGCATTAGGTACATGGTGGTTTCAAGCAGTTACATTCTAGGATGATCTGGCTTATTTTCTTCTTGGCAAGGTTTTATCTTTGTTGAAAGGGGAGGGGAAGGAGATATTCTACCCCACCCCCAACAGACAGCCCGGTCGACATCTTGTTCCTTTTAGTTGGATGCATGTCACAGAGCTCCCAACCGACCCGCATTTCGCGGGTTGGACCCGCATTCTAACACGCTGACCCGCGCAAGCGTCCGAAAAACTCGCATTGTAATTGTCAAGTATACATAAAAAAAATTGCATCAAATTTTGACTTAGCAACCATCATTTCTTTAGCATTTAGCATAATAGAGTATAAAACCTCCTTTACAGCATCATTTGAACCTCAAATTAGCCTATATTTCTTTTCATTGGGGCGAGCAGCGAACATTTTCCTGCCACGGGAAAGAATGAATTATCACCTACTATTCAATTTATTGATGTTACACACAAAAAAAATGCATATTTCTCAGAAAATATTGGGTGACAAAAGCTTTTCTAAGTGCCACCATTTTACATGTAGGCATCACCAGGATTCCAAAAAAATTATACCCCTCCCCCAGGACGGCGATTCGTGGCATGGACCAGCATTTGCCTTCTCAAGAGTTGGGAGCTATGATGTCAGGCACAGTGGTAGGCTGGTAGCAATTGTCCCCAACTCCCAACTTGAACCCCGTGGTCTAGTAATCCAATACAGGCATATCACCCGCAATCAATCATGTATATTTTTGTCTCCAGTCAGTCACTTCCGGTATATTACGTATAGTTGTCTGCACCGACCCTACTCAGCTAGCTCAGCTGACTCGAACAATCAATAAACCAAAGCACATGATTTGCGAAGTAACACCAGACCAAAGCACGGCCGACTGATGAATATTAATGGTAATAGGGTATCAAGTTTTTACTCTATCCAGTGAAGTATCCATAGGTAAATATGTCATTATTTTCAGTTTTACACAAATATTTTGGTAAATTTATTTACGTAAAACCAACGACAAAGCTGTCTTTTCATTAATAGTCACGAAATAAACTTAGGCCTACATATGAAATAGTTATTACTATTCGTCGCTGTGGTATACCGTATCCAGACTTGTGCTCAGTTGTTCAAACGTCAAGTTTATAATTTGCGGGCATGCTATATCGTAGGTTATAGGCCTACGGTCATTTTGGACCTGAATATTGAGGAATCGTTGTCAACATAGTGTCATTAGGCTCTGGCCTAGGCCATATCTACTGGCAATACCTAGTCCCAGGGTATAGCTAGCATTGCAAGTAGCACCAAGGAGCATTGCATCCCAATGTGCCTAACTAAGCTTAGCCTAGGCTTCCCTATTAGTATTACCATCAAGAATGGATGCCATTTATCAACGATTTCAAACAGTAAGGTGAAGTGGCATAGAATTTTCATATCAGTCATGGAACATGTGCTTTTAGAACAACACACCACTGAGTTAATCCTTGTTTGGGCTACTTTGCCAAATATTTCAAAAATCCAATTTTTCATGATGTCCTACAGTCACTTTTACACTTTTTCTTGATAAGAATTATCTCAGAGATAAGCTAGTTGTATTTTAGAATATATCTTTGAATTGGGTTGTGGGAGGGTGCTGACAACATGCAATGTGAGCTTGTAAATCTTCTGCATTTGTCTGACCGCTGTGTAAGGCAACTTAATTTGAAAGTCAATTGATATCATGAACAAATACTGTTACACTGTTACAGGATATAATAATAATTATAATAATTCAGATTTAAATATAATCGTGGTCAAGCAAAGAAGGATCTCTGTGACATTTGCACATAATTTCCATGTACCATTAACCAGGCATAGCAGGTTGAAGTTGTCACATTTTTTAAGCAAGCAGGTTTCATATTATAGATTGATTCATATACTATGCAGATAAATTAAATCTAGTGCTTTGACCTTGGATTTGATATGTTAATAAAGGGGTTGCAAAGCGTGCAAGATTTTTAATCATAGTGTATTCTGATTCTAATGCACTTTTGTTTTAGGTAGAAAATTGAATTCACATTTTGAAACAAAAAAACTTTTGGTAATTGCATCTATGACATGGCTCTTGTTTTCTTAATGGTCTCTTTTAATACCAAAATATATAAACTTCAAATGAGACTAATGAGCACATGTATCTCCGATCTCAAAGCTGGCATGTGGGAGCCCCAGGTTACTTCTTATACATGTCCATAGAAAATAAATGAAGCTATTTTAGTTGTGGTGATTCCTTTTGAACTGCCTTCAAAGAGTACTGGTAGCCCAAAAGCTACTGTACTTTGCGTACCATATGTAACTGAGATCGCTCTCCACTATTACTTGATCCACCCTAGAGAGCAGTTTTCATTTAAGGATTTGATCTCAAGAGAAATGTGGAGCCTGCTAAGTAAAGCTTCATCATAGGCCAACTGACACAGAATATAGTTCAAGTTTTAAAGAGGAACTTTAGAGAAAAGAAATTGTTGGGATAGAAAGTTGGTCAAGATTTTAATGTTTTGATTGACTCAAGGTTGGCTTTTGTATGACTCAAGGTACTCCCATTCCACAATGCCTTTTGTTTGGCTGTGATGATTGGTCCCCATGGCAACAGCTTCCTTTTTACATGAATACCATTGATGAGTATGCCAAAGATTTTAGTCAACTAATTTCAATCACACTAATTAGGTGACAGTTCTTTATGCTCAGGATGCAAATAATTGAAATGATAATGGTAATATCAACCTTTCTTAAATTGTATATTTTGAAATATAGCTTCATTCTTCAGCCTTGCAACTTAGGTCATATCCCACCTAAATGTTAATCTTGCACGAATGTAAGTATATTGCCCTTGAATGAAATTAGGCTTAGAAGCATGATAAAATAGTTCTGGATACAAATTTTGATTTTCCCTTGTTGTACTGTTATAAGTATACTGTTACTGTACTGTACATGAACTGTGACAACAAGTGGTTACAATATTATACAAGGCATCTACACTGCAGACATATATACGTGTACATAAATTACAAAGCTCTTCATATGCATATAAACTGTATGGGTAACTACTATGGAACAGGCAAAGATAGATTGACTCAGCATGCAATTTAAACCAAGTTATGAACCATCTAACAGTTGGATTCAAATTCGTATTTACTTGATTAAAATTCATTGGCAAATTCATACTGTTTCATTGTCATAAATGTCATTAAACTATGCATATTGTTGAGACAGTTAAAGAAGAGATGTCTAGAAGGTTAAAATTAGCTGACTTGCAAGTCTCTTGTTTATAATTATTTTTGGCAGAGCATAGGAACTTTTACTCTCAATTTCATTATGGAACTAACATAAGAGATGTGAAAGCAGTTCAAGCCTAGCATAAATTAATAGTTTAGAGCCTCACTTTTTTTTCATGTAGTAACTTCTGCTGGTTGTGCTTTACAAATCAGTCTTTGGCATCTCTTCACTAGAAATCAAAGGAAAATAAAGGTTACAGTGTAAATATATTCAAAGTTCATTGATTGATAAGGCTGCCATTCATTTATATACAGAACATTGAGTAAGATTGCATCACATGTGGCTTAATGCAGTGTACAGTACTACAGTAATTGTGTTGGTTTTGTAAGATGTTATATATAGCTCTGGTTGGAATTTTAGTAGTACTATCTACAGTGAACTTGTGTAACTACAGATAAGGAGTGATATTGATTTTGGTACATGTGTAGTGCAGTAAAATGGCTGTGTTATGATTAAAGTGTCATTCAAAATAAGTACTTAAAGTGTGTGAGGGCATTTGTCCATTGTAGGTGAAGTTACCCAGAAAATCATGTAAATGTTTCTTTTTCTTTTTATTTATCAACAGGATCTGTATGTAGGAAAGGATACAGTATCCAATTTCAAGATGGAGATATAAACAGAAATGTCTTACAGCAAATCAAAAGGAAATAAACAGGAAAACTGAAAACAGGTTTCTACTTCAAAACTTCAACACATAGCAGATTTTTTTTCTTCCAAAAGAAAATCGAAGCAACTTTGTTATTAATTTGGAGGTCATCAAATAATTCAAATCAAGATGGGGCGTTCTTCTTCCCAGTTTTCCCTTCTCATGTGGAAAAATTTTGTCCTTCAGAAACGCAAAATTTTGCAGACGTGTTTCGAACTGGGACTCCCCATCCTGTTTGCTTGTTTATTGATGATCATTCGTGCTAAAGCTACATTCACAGTCTACCCAAATGTTACTTCGTACCAGAGCTATTCCTTGAAACATCTGCCTTATAATTTAACGTACTTACATTTGGGACTCCCGACTGTATGGCAGATGGCTTATTCTCCAAACACTTCGGAAGTCACAGACATCATTCAAAAGATGGAGAAAAATCTACAACCTCTTTCCTTAACATGGGTGTCTATTGGCAACTGTAAGTATATGAAAAATTCTCGAAGTGGTATATTGTATCAAACTGTTGATGCTGTAGTACAGTACTGTATGTTGTATTTAAAGCAGAAGACTGTACTGTATGTTAAACTAATATTTGTACTACAATCTATTGTACTTAAATTAGAATATTATATAGTTAATTCTTGATATTGCAGTAAAATTTGTGTCAAGTCTCGTATAGAAATTGTAAGTACATAGTTATACAATATTTAAAGCAGCTTACATGTACACTTAACTGTTGTACAGTACTCAACTAGCAATATTGTGTAGTATATTATATTTAAAACAGTATTTTAGATTTAAGTGTTCAGTAGCCTTCTGGGCAATTCCGTAAAGTCGGACGTACATTTCGGACAGTTTGTTGATCCATATCTCAATGGCTATATATAGGAGATAACTTTTCATTTTGGTTTTATGGAACATCTACCTTGTACTATTCTTGTATGGAGTTTCATTCCTTGTCCATCCAAATAAACTACAAAAATACTCAAAAAACCTCCCTGTGACGGACGTACCCAGAGAAAGTGACTTTTTCAGTTCGTATTTTTCTTTTGAAAATTTCTGTGAATTGGAATGGGATACAATTAAAAACTACTATACATGTTATGAAGAAGACTCTTAACTACACATATCAGTAAACAAGCAGTTGAAACCTTTATCACTTCCCTGAAATATTTTCAAAAATTCCTCTGTGACGGACGTACAATTTTTTGTGACGGACGTACACGTGTGAAATTATATAGTAAATGTACGTCCGTCACAAACAAAAGCGCTACTTGGTATCCCTAAAATTTCAATTTGTGACAGGGCTTCACCCAGAGTTTCCATTATTGACAGATGTACACAATAATGCAGCATTTACTTGTGTCTAATGGAACAACTTAGGTAAAAGTAATAGTGAAAAGAAGGTTTACCCTCTCACAAAATTTATATTCTATTGGAAATCTATATTTCACTTTAAGTTGTATGCAAATCATCACTTGAAATGGTAATGGTAAGCTCATTTAAAATTGTGTGTGCATCATTTCAAACAATACAGATGTTAGACCCCTAGGGTGTTGAAGTTCCTCTAGTGGGTCAGAATGATGGGTCTTTATTAACATTAAGATGGTATGAGCACCAAACCATTTTTCATTCACTTTTCTTCACACCCTGTTTATTTACTTGACAATTTTTTTTATTAAAATACATGTACTGCAAGCTTCTGTATGGATGATATAACAGCACTTTTCAGCAAACAAGAAATTCAGATGTGTGATACATTGTGTTGTATTGCTTCAGGAGCTCTTAGGCTGTGTTCACATTGGATGCCCTGTTCTTAGTCCTGTGTTGACAATTTAACCGCAAATATGTTTCCAAAATCTCCTATAGTGTTCACACTTGAACTCATGCTCCAGCTCTGATTTCCCACTCTGAGTCAATGAACAGGAAGTTACAATATTTGTATGGTGACTCTCACAAAAGTGCAAATGCACAAAGTGTATGGCAAATTTCTAATATAGATGAGTGTCACTAACTTCTGCATGCAATGTATATAGATTCAAGATTCAGGTGAAAGTGGGAGAAAGAAGTCAGTGTTATAACACTGTTATAACAAGTGAAGTCAGTGTTATAACCAGGGTGGGCATACTGTACTACAAATAGCTATTCAGTAGTGAGAGCAATTATTGGCAATAGTTCTTAAATATCTCATGTCAAGATACAGAGATACAGCGGCACACCCTTGGTTAGTATAGCAACTATGAAACATGTATAAAAGTAATACACACAAAGTAAACACTGTGAAGTTAAGAAAGAACCATCTGGCAACTCTGTCCACCAACATAAAACTATGAGCACATGTGGTTCAAAATTAACTTTTATTCCACATAATGATACCTGAAACCCAACACAAAAGGTAATGAACCTAAAGCAAAAGTAGAACAAATTACATCAAAACAATAACATGCATACTACAGCAGTAACAAAATACTGTCAATTGCAATAACAGTTCTTGATGACTCTCAGACAATCTTTCTTCCAAAACTGATTTATTATATACTCAAAACTAGTTGAAAACAGTGTAATTCCATAACAACTCCCTGGTATCGAAATCATGGTCAGAGCAGGGAGTTGTTGGTTCCATAACAACTCCCTGGTCAGAGGGAAGAATTAATGGCAGAACTACAAGAAACAATGTCGTACACAAACAAATAGTTTGTAGCTAATAGTTCCATATATGTCCATGGCTAATTTGCCTAATAGTGCATGGAACAGGCATGGTGTTATGTAGTTCTTTTGCCTTGATCTCAGGTCACCTTGGTTCCCCCGAGTGTTTACACTCTGGAACTGATATCCCCCAGAACATGGGACCAACATGTCGCGGTCTGACTCTGAGTAAGATAGTATTTACACTAGGATGTTGATCTCGAGCAGGGGATATGATTCGATCGGATCCCCTCTGTGCATTTTCTAATGTGAACAAGGCTTTTAGATGAAAGTGTTATATCATTGTAGACAATAGCATACTGTACATGTGGTTCAATACCATGCCAATTCTTTGATATCTTGCCAAGTGCTAACCAATAACACGAATGCTAGTTGACACTGTAGTATGCAGTGTTTGCATACCACTACATTTATGCTAATGAAACAACCACAAAACTACCTAATGTCTGTGTTAATGACTAAATGGGTTTGATTATTAAATTCAGGGGTAATGTAGTGATAAACATGTCAAAATACATTGTTTATCTAAACAAAAATAATGTGACGGACGTACGCGTGACGGACGTACGTGACGGACGTACGAAAATGTGTACGTCTGTCACAGCATTTTCTGAAAAAATAAAATCCTAGGAATTAAAGGCACATTATGTAGTTATTGAGTGTTCAAAATGTGCATTGAATTGAAGATGTCTTGAAATCTGGGTACCTCCTTCTATATGAAATTTTAAAAAATGTGATTTTTCTGTGACGGACGTACACATGACAATTTACATTTGTAAAAAAAGTTATTCTCAGAAAACTGAAAATCCCTGCAACTTTATCTTTTTGTAAATTGAATCTATATATTATATCACTTCAGCAAATCCAAGAATATTTATTCCTCTGAAGATACACAGGCAAAAATAGGCATTTTGTTTTGGGGTGATTTTTGTGAAGCAAATTTGAGATTTTTTCGGTTGACTAATACACACCTTAATCTGCCTGAAAACAATGTGTTCTGTGAAAATTAGCTAAATATTATGAAACTCCATAGTTTTAGCTTTCATCTGATACCATACATGTAATGATTGAACGTTTTTTAATTTTTGGTGAAAAGGTTTACTAGTTTACGGAACTGCCCTTCTACAGTATTAAGAATTGTTAGTACATAATTAATACTTAAAGCAGTATATAGTGTACACTTAACTGTTGGTACGTCAGTATATTATACTTAACTCTTAATAATGTGCAGTATATTATACTTAAAACAGTATTTTGTGTTCAGCTTACAGTATTGTAAAGAATTGTTAGTACATACTTAAAGCAGTATATAGTGTACACTTAACTGTTGGTACAGCAGTATACTATATTGTACTTAACTCTTGATAATGTGCAGTACTTATATTATACTGAAAACAGTATCTTAGATCTAAGCATTCAGTTGCCAGTATTGTAAAGAACTGTTATCTTAATATAATACTAAAAGCAGTCTATAAAGTGTACAGTATACTTAATTGTTGGTACACCAGTATATTGTACTTAGCGTTTGTACTTAAAAGATTCTGGTGGCTAACGATGATTGCTGAACAAATATGCTGATAATTTTCTGAATCTAACTGTAACAGCATTTTGTATTGCATCCCTACAGATATGAATTTTTAAACTTTAGTGATATTTTGTATATATGCATCTGGCAACAGCAGAATGGATGATGACATCATGGCATTTCAGCTGAAAATGTCTTTGTTTTTTTTTTTATGATATCAATCATTTATTGACAAACAAAAAGAATATTTCTACAAAAAGATGCACTTTGATGAAATTCTAAGTACAGAGCACTTTGACAGCTATGCAAACATTCCAAATGAATTAGCAAGGATAAATCAACAAGAAGCTTATAATATCCTTAAATTATAATAGCCTTACAAAGCTTCCAAAGAGCAATTGTCCAGATGACATCACAGACCCCCTACTGTGCTCCCAACTTCCTGGAGTAGTTGAGGGTTTAGCCAGTCAAAAAACGGTCACATTCAATCAAACATATCTCAAGTTAGGGGCGTGTTATTGAGATGGGGTTTTCAACAAGCAGTGTGGAATAATTTTCTCTCCAATAGAAGTTTCACATTGTCTGTCACCAGAATACCCTTTTAACTGCAGTATGGGTTACTGTTGTAAACAGTAGCTCAGCATGCTCACAGTATATATCTTGTTTTTAAGATGTTTTAAGGTTTAAAAAGCAAATTGCACAGAGCTTTTTTATTGCTGTAATGTTAAAGGTTATTTCAATCATCAATAATGAAGAGTTGTAACATTAATTTGTGGATGTTCCTTCTCCTAAAAGCAGCTTTATTTACATTATCAAGTTCACTAATTTGTGAGAATTTTACCAATTTATCTGCTTAGTAATATTAGTCAGAACGAAATGCCAAAGATGTTATTGAGCTGATAGAGGTATTTTCAGGAAAGAAAGTCAATTTAACTACATAATTAATGGTTCTGTTCAGTTGTGACTAAGTATTTCTCTTCTCATTTAATTGAGAGGAAACAGGAAATTTTCAAGTTGTTGGACGTTGTTACTTGAATCTAAAGTTGTACAAGTAAATAATTGACTGTATCATTGTAGGATTTTTGTCTCAAACTAAGATTTTCTATAACCTAGCTGAACAGCCACTCTGACGTGTTAAGGGACGTGCGGAAATTTCTTAAACGACTACCGGTAATTCTTTCATGTTATCTTCTTCACAACAGCTCAGGGATTTGACACTGAAGAAGAAATGACATCGTTCCTCGGAGAACAGCCGGTGTCCAATACTACATTCCTGGGAGGGATAGCGTTTCATAGGAATACGTCTGCTCCAGATTATAACCCAATGAACTACACTTATAGCATACGATTAAGCTCCAGTCCCAGGAACACTTTCTACACAGAGAACCAGTTCAGTCAGCTGCAGAGTGAATGGAGCACAGATCGGCTGTATTCTCCGTTATTAATCAGTATTCCCCGCTACGTCACTCAACCCTGGGGTGGAACACCAAGTTAGTATATTCTCCGTTATTAATCAGTATCCCCCCCTACGTCACTCAACCCTGGGGAGGAACACCAAGTTAGGATATTCTCCGTTATTAATCAGTATCCCCCCCTACGTCACTCAACCCTGGGGTGGAACACCAAGTTAGTATGTTCTCCGTTATTAATCAGTATCCCCCCCTACGTCACTCAACCCTGGGGAGGAACACCAAGTTAGTATGCTCTCTGTTATTAATCAGTATCCCCCCCTACGTCACTCAACCCTGGGGAGGAACACCAAGTTAGTATGCTCTCTGTTATTAATCAGTATCCCCTGCTACGTCACTCAACCCTGGGGAGGAACACCAAGTTAGTATGCTCTCTGTTATTAATCAGTATCCCCCCCTACGTCACTCAACCCTGGGGTGGAACACCAAGTTAGTATATTCTCCGTTATTAATCAGTATCCCCCCCTACGTCACTCAACCCTGGGGAGGAACACCAAGTTAGTATGTTCTCCGTTATTAATCAGTATTCCCCGCTACGTCACTCAACCCTGGGGAGGAACACCAAGTTAGTATGCTCTCTGTTATTAATCAGTATTCCCCGCTACGTCACTCAACCCTGGGGAGGAACACCAAGTTAGTATATTCTCTGTTATTAATCAGTATTCCCCGCTACGTCACTCAACCCTGGGGAGGAACACCAAGTTAGTATGCTCTCTGTTATTAATCAGTATTCCCCGCTACGTCACTCAACCCTGGGGAGGAACACCAAGTTAGTATGCTCTCTGTTATTAATCTGTATCCCCCGCTACGTCACTCAACCCTGGGGAGGAACACCAAGTTAGTATGCTCTCTGTTATTAATCAGTATCCCCCGCTACGTCACTCAACCCTGGGGAGGGACACTGAGTTTATTTCTTGGTTCATGAGCGTGAAGTGTGAAGCAATGCAAATATATATTTTTTGCTCTTTTTTCTTGTATCGTTGCTGATGACAGAACAAAGCTACTGTGTCTGCCAGTTAAAAGAATGAATCCATTGAAACTGCTAATTCAGTGGGTTTCACTCCTGTATCCATGCTCTAAAATGTATCGTAAAATTTATTGCGGTTATGAACGAACAGGCCCTTTACATGTACAGTACACTGTGCTGGGTATATAACCATATTGGGTGTGGGATGTATTTCATACCTCACTGTCATATGTGACCCTTCACAGCATCCAGTGACTGATCTGTTAAAGTTTGATGAGAGTTATCCGTGGGGGAGATATCACCTTAGATGATGATGTGCCCCTTCACTGCATCCAGGGGATACTGTTAACTTAGGTTGACCATTTATCTAGCGGTTACTATCATTTCAGATGATCTCTGATGTATCCCTTCCCAGCATCCAGAGGATACCATGAAATGTTGACCATTTATCTAGTGGTTACTATCATTTCAGATTATCTCTGATATATCCCTTTCCTAGCATTCAGAGGATACTGTTTAAGGTTGACCATTTATCTAGCGGTTACTATCATTTCAGATTATCTCTGATATATCCCTTTCCTAGCATCCAGAGGATACTGTTAAAGATTGACCATTTATCTAGCGGTTACTATTATTTCAGATGATCTCTGATATATATCCCTTCCCAGCATCCAGAGAATACTGTTTAAGGTTGACCATTTATCTAGCGGTTACTATCATTTCAGATTATCTCTGATATATCCCTTTCCTAGCATCCAGAGGATACTGTTAAAGGTTGACCATTTATCTAGCGGTTACTATCGTTTCAGATGATCTCTGACATATATCCCTCTCCAGGCATCCAGGGGATATCATATATCATGATTTTTTTGCTTTGTATGCTCTTGTAGATTACATGGAAGAAGGCTTCTTACCGTTGCAACATGCCTTAGATAAAGCTATCATGCAGTGTAACAACATCTCTACCGATGGATTTGAAGTGGAGATGCAGAGGTATCCGTACCCCCCGTACAACGATGACCTCTTCCTCATAGCCATACAGACCCAGTTACCTCTCATAATCCTCCTATCATTGGTGTATCCAATCCTCAACATCGCAAGGAGTCTGGTCTATGAGAAAGAGAAACGACTAAAGGTAAAGTCCTTTCAATCTATACTTTGTGGTGAAAGATATCTCCGGTAATTTCATATCTAACATTTCCTAGGCAAATTCTAAGCTTCCCACATTTAAGTGATATATATATATCTTTTTGTGGCCATTGAGACAGTTTTTTTGATTCAAGTCAAAACTTGTAGTACTTGATTGGACTGAAAAATCAAATGCAGTTTCTTTCAAACTCAATAAAAATGCAATCTCAAAACAAGAAACAAAAATTCCTTTCAAGTTCTACTAGATACACACACAATACCATGAGTCCATCACTCTTTCCTTCCTTCAACTCAACATCTAAGATTTAAGTTAGCAATCAACTCTGTAGCCTTGCTACTCGTTAACTTCAACTCAACATCTTAGATTTAATTAGCAATTAACTCTGTAGCCTTGCAAGTCATTAACTTGCCTCAAAATGTACTGTATCTTTGATGTGCAGAAACCTGCAGTGAAAATGTAATCAAGGAAGCTGTTTGCAGACATCTGTGGTAATTTTTCGAAAGAGTTTATATTTTGACTTTCTTTTAAGCATTGTGCAGATTATACACAGGGTGACATAAATTGAAATTAAAATTAAACCTAACCTTCTTTGGAAGTTTTGTTTTTTACTTTTATGGGTTTATAGTGTTTCACTTTAGTTTAAGGTATGACTTGTCTACATATAACTCATACTTCAATTTCATATTTATTCCTCATATTTTTGTTCAAGATAAATACAATGTAACATTACAGTAGCAAGGTTAACGTATGAAGGACACTAGAAAAACAGCAGGGCTGTTATCTCAACTAGTGACCAAGTAGAAATATAAAAGCAATGAAACACTTAAATTAAATTCAGAAGGGGAAAAAAAGACATCGAGAATAGCAAAGAAAATGAGAAAAAACAAAACAAAAGAACAGAAAAATATCGTATTATTGTAAGGGGCCAGGCATTAATCTGCATTTCATTACAGCTGTTATACTTGTGTCATAGTATCCTATGTGTATTGCAAGGGCTGCTGTATTAAAGGAGGCAATTATTTTCCTTTCTCTACAAAAGGTAAATCACTTGGGTTCATTTGATTCAAGACTTTTGCTGTTTTCTTTTTTAAAACTTCAAATTGTTTTTGTAAACTACGTATAAGGTTTCTCGATACTTCGGTGAAAAAAATTATACCGTTGCATAACTAATAATATTTGTAACTATGCAAGCAAGGCCAGTAATCACCTTTGCACTTCCTAAGACTAATACCAATTAGAGAATTAATATTTATCACTTATCTGATTCATTGAACAAATAAACCCATCTTATTGACGAAATAGCCATCCATTGGTGTAATTAACAAGATGATATGTAATGATGTATGATGTGAATAAACTACGATACCTCCCTATATATGATAGCAGCCATTTAGGTTAGAAAATTTGCTGGTAAGAATGAAGAACTTTTAGAAACTGCCCTGATGTGTTTATAGGACCAACATAATTTAAACTTTCCCCTTTAACTTCAGGCTTTGTTAGCTAGGCTTGATGGGAGATGGGGGTGGTTAGAGAGGACCACAGTCTTTATGCCAAGGGTCAATTAGCCATCCTGGCAAAATATGCGATAAAGAATTGTATGTTCTCATTTCAAAATAAACTTAGGTGCAAAAATGGTACCCAGGGCCCTACCTGTAATTTTCCCAGGGCCCTACCTGGCTTCAGAAGTCTATTTTGCTATTCACAGTTTGTGTACCTTGAAAGTGTGACCTACCCGAAGTGGTTGCGTCCTTTAGCTTCCACCCCTTTTCAATGAGATGCAATAGCTATGGCCAGCTTATAAGAGTAAAGAGATATGCCTGCAAGTATATAATTACATCTTTTGGTCAAAATTAGATTTACATGAAATGTAATTTTAGTCCATTTGCAATCAGTACCAATCAAAATGTGACTTAAATACCTGTTGGATAGTGAGAGATAAATCTTTGAAAATTGAGGTGATAAAAAGTAGGGAGTCCTTTGCCTATGTTCTCAAATGTTTTGGCGAAGTAAATAGTGCATGAACCGAGTCACTGAATCCTTCGATTCGTGCAAGTAAAGTAGGGCAGCATCACATTGTATCCGCAGTTCATGTGACATAAAATCGGTTTGCAGTTTTTTTTGTTTCTTTTTTCACATTCTAGTCAGATCCTTCACTGGGGGGAACTCCGCCTTGTTTTTTTTTGTCTTTAGGAATCGATGAAGATGATGGGACTACATAACTGGCTTCATTGGACGGCGTGGTTCTTCCGTTATTGGTTACAGCTGACCTTATCCGTCTTCGTGATGACCGTCCTCTTCTCCATCTCCTTGGGTGACCAAGGAGCGGTCCTCAAAAACAGCGACCCTGTCCTAATCTTCATCTATCTGGAACTTTATGCCATGGCCTCAATTTCTCTTGCTTTCTTGCTTTCAACCTTCTTCAAGAAAGGTATAATTTCGGTCAAGTTTTCGTTATCATTGTGAATATTGAGAAGTTATAAAGTGTTTCAATAATCAGTTTCCAGGAAATAGCGCAGAATCGTTGTTGGTGTTTACTTGGACGAAATCCAAGGGGAAATTTTTCCACAAGAAATCCGTGTGATGACACTTTTAATGGTAGAATGAGCTTAGGTTGTGAGGAGACAGGTAATCTCGTCACTCGTAAATATCCAAACCAGTAAGTTTTGGAATATATGCCAATCCTTCTGAATATCCTGAAAATTCTGAGTATTCTTCTGAAGTTTTTACTCAACTTAAACAAGTGATTGTCCAGTTTTAGGAGAAAGGGCAGGGATAATGCGAAGGGGTAACACCTCTTGAACTGCTATAACAAATTTCATTAAAATCTCTGAGATCAATATGGTTGTAGTAATCTTTGTGCAATTTTACATCTTTTAATCCTTAAATATGTAAGTGTCTTAATATGTTCAATCTGATTCATTTACCTTAATAAATTTATTGTTATTACCTCTTGTCATCACATACATCACTACTGAAGACAATGATTGTTGCCAAGCAGCATGTTTGGCAATGATTTTGGTAAACGGTCGGGTCTTGCATATATCCATTGAACTTTTTCACACCCGACAACACGGTGCGTGAACATGGAAACTTTTTACCTGTGATTGTTTTAATATCAGTCCTAGTTGTTTTAACCTTGGCTCATATAATATATAGTTCAATACCATTAAAGATGTGTGGGTTCAAATTGATGGACAGGTTCATTCATGTATGGTAAATGTTCTTGAGTATACAATTACTTGCCTCATAACAGATACAGTTGTCATCATAAGCTCTTCATTGAATGCATTACGATTCTCTAATGCTAAAAAACATTTAAAGGTTGTATAAACTGAATCAAACCACTGTTATGGTTGTGGCATAATGAAAGTGAATATTGTTATGCACAATTTATCTCCACTTTCCATGAGTGCAATGTACTTGTTTCAGCAATATCATCAAAACGAGATATTATGATTAACTTGCAAGTATCAATGTCAAGGAGGGTGTGATGAAGGGCCAAAGGGAGAACAATTGACTCCTCCTTCAGAACAGGGAACATTGCCCAAAATTTTTGCTAAATGAAATATTAATGTTTTCACTTGACGAGTTGTAAAATGTTATAGCTTATGTACTCCCTTAACTACTTCACTAGTTGTATCATTCTCTGCTATTACAATCATCCTTAATCTATATAATATCTGGCTTTTTCTTTTTGCTTGTATGAAAGTTATTATGCAAACAGTGTAAGCCATCAATAGTGGAGAACAGTGGAGTAGGGATGGGTTTGGTTTGGGTTGGGTTGGTGGGTTAGAGATGATTACTGGCCATTATTGTTTCATGGCTATGGGAATCCTTTTCTGATTGTCAAAATATTATAGATTTAATAGGTGTTATGATTTTGTCAGTGATGACAATGATGGTGATTTCTGTTTGTTCAATTTGTACAAATTGTTTGAAGAATGACCTTCCCTGTTTGATATGTTCCCATATTTTACGTGGACATATTCAGATCTAAATTGTCCATAAGTTGACTCCTCTGCAACCTTTGTGTGAGAAAGTTTTTGTATGGTTTTGTTAAAATTCTTAATAAGTACAGTTAGAATGATTCTGTGAGTTCTGTAAAAAAAGCCAACTCTTGCTCATATCAGACACCTGGTCCTCAACAGGTTCTTAAAAGGACCAACCTTTGATTTGTGATATTTTTGGCAATAATATTGTGTGTGTACATCGGACCACAGAACAATTTTAGGACAGTGCTGCTCCCTTGTAAATATTCCTTACAAGCAAGGAACCATAGTGCCCTTGAGCTCTTGTAAATCTCCATTGTCAGTATTGTATTTTTTTTTTCTCACTTCTTTTCTTTCTTTCTTTCCTTTCTTCTTTCTCACATTTCTCTACAACTCAGCTAATTCATCCACTGCTGGCTCTGGCGTGATTTGGTTTCTCACATACTCACCGTTTTTCTTCCTCTACCCTCGATATTCCACTCTCTCGAGGGGTGTAAAGATGGTGATGTGTTTGCTCTCGAATGACGCAATGGCATTTGGGTCGTACCTCATCAGTATGTACGAAGGAACTGGTAAGAAAGAAAGGCAACAAGACTTCCTTCCCCCTCCCCCCTCCCAGTTGTTTGGTTGATCTGTTTGATCGTCACGAGAATACCACATCTGAGAAACCACTGGCTTTTTTCTTTTGTCTTTGGTTCATATTTTAAAGCCGATCAGAAAGAAGTTTTGTAGTTAATATGCAAAGTATTAGTGAATTAAATATGCACAGTATTAGTGATTACTGGAATACGAATGTCACTTTTATCAATGTGTCTGTCATTTGATGGGCTAACCTTACCCTTATACATGTAATGCATGGCAAATTAAATGCATTTATTTTATAAGGAAATAGACGTTGGCTAATTAGAAATATGATTTGTCCTGTTAGAGGGTGTGTTAGTTTTAACTCAGCAATATGTATGCAACAATATGGCATGGACAAGAGTAGTCAGTATCAAGTTAGAAAGAAGAAGAAAAAGTTGGGGAAAAAAACATTTGTGAGCCCAAATATCAGTGAAACTATTACATTACCGTACTTACTCTACATTTCGCAATTCGATTATTACTAAGTTTTGAGCAAAAACAGCAAGTTATGCCAACAATACTCCCTTTCTGTTAAAATGAAACTGAAAATTTTACTGGCCTTGTACTGCACCATTTAATTGTATCATCAGTTCATTCACAAAGCTCCCTTGAGAGTGTAGGCCTGACATAGGTAATATAGATATTTTGAAGAGCGACACATTTGAAAACGTTCCAAATTTCTTTCATTTGGAAACAGTCCCATCTGCTTCTCATTTATCCTACCCATCCCCCTTCCTCCCACCCCATCTCTATCCTCCTACCCAGGAGGCAAACACAGCAAAATAACACATCGTTCACCGACAAAGGAATTTGGAATTCAAAACGAGCATAATTCCTGCTTTAATTGTTTGGAACTTTGCAATATCGTGAACATTTTCTTTCCCAACAGCTGCTGGCATTACCTTTGATAACTTTTACCGGCCGGTTTCTGATGACGATAATTTGAGTATGCTGGACATATACATCATGCTCTTCATTGATACTATTTTTTACCTAACTCTTACTTGGTATATTGAAGC
>KN886973.1:0-17701 GCA_000934455.1 Apostichopus parvimensis
ATAGAAACAAGTACAAGTAGAGGTGTATTGCTACACTTAACTGGTTGGGGCGCATTGGAACTCCCCAAAGATACAAAAAATTTGTACAATATATCCATTGTGCCCCAAAATGAATATTTATCAAAAAATACTTGTATTTTATGTTGGCTTTGGGAAAATCATACCAAAAATAATCATATATTAAATGTTTGCTATATTTTGACAAGTTGATTGATAAAAATCTTTGTTTTTGTTAGTAAGTGATGGTTTATTCAAAATTCAGTGAATGTTATGGCTAAATTGCTTAATTTGTTAGTATCTGTAACAGCAAACTCTTTCAAGACATCTAATCTACCAGAATAAAGATAAGATGTTTGTGTCTGCTTGTTTTACTATGAATTAACAAGGTAACACTGTTGTGTAAAATTATTCCATGTAAATGGCTATGTATCCTGCATTTCTGAATAAATGTATATTTACAGAATTTTACAAATAAGAAACGTTACATGCAAATAAATGAGAAAATATGCAACATATTTCAAATGTAATATTTTTCATGTACTTATACAATGCAAAAACCAGGCCTTGGTTATTTGACCACATTTCAATGTAAAATGGTAGAATTCACTCGTACATCTTTCATTTTTCAGCTTTTACTTGGAGAAAAAGAGAAAAGTTATATTTCCTTAATTACCCAAATGTTTCCTAGTCTCTTCGTAGGAGTTAGTCACCTATATCAAAGAATACTAGTTCTGTTTTTGGTGATATATTTTGCCTTACTCTAGAGATCAAACATGATGCTAACCAACTATATATTACTATATATACTGGTGCGTATCCAGGATTTTTTTACCTGGTGGGGGGGGGGGGCGAATTACTATCAAAGCGGAGCGCCACCATTGGTTGGCGTGCAGCGTACAAGAAAATTTCTGGTTTTGATAGCCCCCCAGATCACCGGAAAGGGCACCTCTCGGGTTTGAAAATGACCAACCAGATGTACACTTTTGCCTGAGCACCAAGTTTTTCCCAATAGTTTTTTCATCCATACCTTTTTCAAGATTGTCACCAGTCACACATCATGTTCGACGTCATCTCATCTCATGTGGATCATTGCTTTTGTAAGTAATACTACGTATAACGGCCCACAATAACCGTCAGCCCCACTATTCAAGGTTTTAGGCCCATTATTTGTTCAGAATATGAATAATAAATTCACTTCAAAACAAACCAATAATGTTGCAAACAATTTCATCTATGGACAACCAATATAGAAAAAACCCTTCAACCCTTAACAGACCGGTCAAAATTGCACTAGTAGAGGGAAGTATGATGAAGAATGTTGGTCAGGGAATTTTCGAAAATTCAGACACAGTTAATTTATTGGTGTACAAATATTAAACCTCTTATATAACGGCTGCTATAAAACTTCGATATTATAAAAAAATACAAAGACAGTGCTCGAGGGGGGGGGGGGGCGGTCTCCCTCTTCGCTCCCACCCCCCTCCCTTGGCTACGCGCCTGCGGTTAGAAATCTTGTAGGAAACAGGCCAAATGGAAACCCAGTGAATCCATATCGATGTGGATCATATATATGATTGTACGTACTGTACTTACACTCATACACAAGAGATGTACAAAAGTTATGATAATAATCATAAGTGACAACATGCCATACGGTCACAGGTCACAGAAACGACCACGAAGAGACATTTACCTCATGCAGCATGTGTTGGATCATGGAGCTATATAGCTCCATGGTTGGATGAAGGTTTAGCTACCGCCAAATATGATTTGGATAAATAATCTCACGCATTATTTTCTATTTATAGCCACAAAAAAAAAACTATGCCACCAAATATTGGGGGGGGGATATTAGATACTATATCCCCCCCCTCATGATCGCCGCCCATGCTGCTTTGTATTTCTGTTAATATAATAGTTAACTTACAATCCGAGATCAAGAGAATATAATAACACGCTTATAATGGCTTATGCATATATTTTATATAACTCTTCTTTTAATTGTAATATTTCGCAGGAAGATAATTAAGTAATTATGAACAATCTGCAAGAAAGTATACAAAATTCTTCACTGGTCAATGTGATCTAATCTTCCCCAACTGTTCCTCATCTCTTACAAAGACTATGATAAGGTCGTTGCTCTAAATTTTACCACCTCCTCCCCCTCTTCCCATGCGAAGAAATATTTAAGTGCTTGAGATTAAGCTGCATAATCAGCCTGTCTTCTCTTTGTACTCAAAATATTGTGTAAATGAGAACGAAAATAAGAAATTGTATTTATATGATTATTTGCTATCACGACTTCATATTTATGCTACAAAGCTTTCATTATACATGATTATCCCCAAAGGAAAACTCAATTCTTCAATGTAATTGAGTTATAACAAACCTTCATTGCTTATTTTATTAGTACAGTAAATTTATCGTTGCAGGACACAAACAAAAAGCATAACACCTCGCAAATCGTTGCAAAGTAGCGACTGCACTTGATCTGTTTGTCCTTTCTTCTGCATAACAACTATAGTCGTACCCTGCTTGCATTCTGCATGTGATCACGGAGGTCTGTTTCACCTCCATGATGTGATCAATATTGGTTATATTGACCTTATTTATATGCATGCAGTGTAGTGTCGAAGCTAAAATTTCGTTTCCAGTGTATAAACTGCCGTCGCAAAACGTCGCAAAGGAAACTTGATCTCTTATCATGTTTTCCCTCTCAACAGCCAAGCTAGTTCCTGGTTCGTTGTTCATCGTTCGTCGTTCATATGTGTATATAGTTAGTCCAAAACACTTTCAGGAATATTTCCGATTGCGCAACGAAACTGACTCTGTTTGCTAATAGCAACTTTATCAAAGCGACGCTAAGCGTTTCAAATTGTTACAAGAGTCGCAAAATATCGCAAGAAGATATCTGCGACTTGCAGTTTACCTTATTCTCTATATCTCCTTAAAACGAGTAAATATTAATACAACAGAGTAAGTAAATGTACATAATACGAAGATAGAAATTAAAAGCAAAAGATGAATGTTAATGTAAGACATTAAAGTGCAAATGCTGTATATGCATGTATAGGCCTAGACCTATGTTTAAATATAGAACTCTGAAAGATGAAGCCCCTAGCCTAGGTAAAACTTAATAGAAGACTATTTAGTACCGATCTTAACTATCATAAATACAAACTGAACAAATACTCAAATCAAAATATCAATAACGTATCTTATATAACATGCTGAAAAAATCGTCATACAGATCCATCTGTATTAGTAATGTGAACTTTGTCATTTATCTTCTGCAATCACAGTTGACGTCTATGGCAAGCTAATAGCTCATTAATTAGAGACACTACGTTTGTTGGTCGAGACATGCATTGCGACTATACTGCGAGAGATTGTACGACTTATTCTACTACAGAATAGTGCTAATACAAGCAGGGGATATGTTATTTAAATGGATATACAAATTAAGGTATCGTTACACATCTAAAATCCCATCAATAGATAACTGAAATTTATCCATCCTTTAAGACGATTTAATGAGTTGATTGACAGTTCTTGCTGGTCTTTTCAACCCAACCTTAACCCTCCCCCTCTCCTTATGAAGTGATTCTTTTCATACTTAACATAAAAAGTTGAATAATATTTTTAACCTGTAGTTGCCGAGATGTGTTAAAACTACATATGATATTAAAGGACAACGGCTGGTCCACATTCTTTAACTAAATTACACACATCATGGAAGGATAAACTGTGAGATCAATGATAACAAAAGAAGACTTAAATTAGATGTTTTCCACGGGGTTTACCTAAAATTCCCATCATTTCTATGAATTTTATCTCATCTCCCTACATGCAATGTGTAGGGAGATGAGATAATGCACTTCACCTCACGTCAGAAATGTGAGGAAGTGTACGACAGCGCGCGTGTTGGATGTGACACTTATTTGTAAACACCGTAACTCATAATCCTCACGGTGGATTAACTTCATACTAGGTATTGCTTATTGTGTACAATAACCGTATTGTTTCCTGTTATGTCCAGTGGTCATGTGGGGTCAACAGAGGTCAGAGTCTGAACATCTTGTAAACAGAGTAACTCAAGAAGTACATCTCCCTTGAACTTCCTACATAGTATTTAGATCCAGCTTCCGTCTTACCCGTTATTAATACATAATCTAAATAAACAGCGACCCGGGGAATTCCCTGCAATACATTTTCCATTATATCCTCTGAAAAATACCGGGTGCCGATGATACCCCAAATGACAACCTGTTGTATCTGAAAATACCTTTGTTAGTATTAATTATGACATAAGCCTGTGATTTGTCATCTAATAACACTTGCTGATAGGCTTGGCTAAGGTCAAGTTTTGTGAACTTTTCTCCACCTGCCAGGGTTGCAAACAAGTCATCAACCTTGGGCAGCGGATATGTATCTACTTTGGCAGCTGCGTTTACTGTCAACTTATAGTCTCCACAAATTCGAATACCCTGTCGGGTTTCATCACCGGAACGATAGGTGCAGCCCACTCGGAGTATTGAATCGGTTCGATAAATCCCTGATCCTGTAACCTTTGCAGCTCCGCTTCAACTTTTTCTCTCATCGCGTATGGAACTCTCCTCGCCTTGCAATATTTGGGGGCTACTGATTCATCAACGTGGATAGTAGCCTTTGACCCCATTAGTTTTTCCAAGACCCTCAAGTACCTGGGTCAAAGAGGTCGGTATCACCGAAAAAGAGTTGACGTTGAAAATCCTTTCCCAGTGCAGTTTCAATTCCACGATCCAGTTGCGTCCAATTAAAGAGGGACCCTCAACACTGACTACATACAATGGGAGTTTTGAACTGCGTCCCATGTATCAATATCTGCCGTGAACATTCCCAGTATGTTCAATTTTTCGCCAGTGTAGGTACGTAGGTTAATATCTGACTGGTTCAGTTTAATTTTCCCTATTGAATCATACTGCTTCTCCGAAATGATACTGAATGAAGCACCGGTGTCGACTTCAAAGGTAACATAATGTCCGTTGATTGTAACGCTCTCCTTAATGGCTTTTTTAACATCCTCTTTGGCACGATTAACAAATAGCGAGTACATATCATTCTCACTTTGTCATGATTTCTGAAGATCACTTGGAGCCACGTTTATTAAGTTGGCATTATGGGTGCCTTTGTTGTGCTGTTCAGTGTTCTTTTGAACGGCAAACTTGAGCGATGTGGCCAGTTTTATTGCATGTGTTGCATACTTTCTCTTTAAAGTAGCAATCGTTTGGGGTATGGTTCTTTCTCCCGCACCTGTAACACTGTTTTGTGTTGTTAGTAGCCTTAGTGTCACTGCTAGGCCTAAATCTTCCATACCTGTATTTGTTGTTCAAGGCGTTCAGTTGTCCAGCTTGCGAAGCAGAATCCATTCTTTGCAAAGCTGCAACATTTTGGGATGCTGTTTCCATGGCGATTGTCACATTAAAAGCTTTCTCAACGTTAAATCGGCTTCTGAAAGGAGGCGCTTCTGGATGTTGTCGTTGTTTATCACACAAACTAGATCGCGAAGCATATCATCCAGCACTGTTTCAAAATTACACGTATCGGCAAGAGATCTCAATTCCGAAACAAATGTAGCAACTGATTCACTTGGCAACCGGAAACGACCGTTGAACTTGCAACGTTGGACAATTGCAGAGGGCTTTGGGTGGTAATGGTTTGCCAATAAATCAACCAAGTTCTGATACGACTGTTCTCCTGGTTTCGTAGGGGCGCATAGATTTCTGAGTAATTGGTAAGCGTCGGATCCTATAGAACTCAACAATATGCTTTTCTTCTGACTTTCGTCCTTGATCGCATTTGCGTCGAAAAAAATGTCCCATTCGTTCCGCATATTGTGACCACTGTTCCTCCCCTCTTTTAAACTCATACAACTGTCCAACAACAGCGGCCATCTTAGAGAAAAAAATGTCAACTTTGGTGGAAGATTTTATCCGATCCTCGTCGCCAATGATGTATCCGCTGGTTTAACTCACTTAATTAACCAACGAACACGCAAAACAAAACACATGAGAACGGGCTTATATTTATACGTCTTTATTCTAAACGAGTGAATGCCGAACTTATCTAAGTTGATACATATTGGTGTATATACAATATGATAAATGGTATGTAGGTCATAAGGTCAGCGGACAGACCAACGGGTGGTTTCGAAGAACCCTGGGAAGACTATATCAGAACACACAATCTTTATCAATATACTACACAATTAATCTGTGAAGGGGCTCTATAAGTCTTCAACAAAACATGCAGTCACCCAGGAAATGAACTTTGCTTCAAAGAGTTGATTGTCTTTAAACACACTATTGCGGGTCCTTAGCACATTTTACCCTTTGAGCTTCAATATGTCAACAGGCTATCTCAAATGGTGGAAAAGAAAAAATGCCACAAGGTGTCAACAGGTTATCTCAATTTTTCTCAAACTTGACCACTTTTTCTGTGATTTATACTAGATGACTTTCACTTTGGCAGTAAGTTGTGAACATTTTTCACAGTGTATAACAAAGTGCTCTCATTCATTAAAAAAACATATTAAAGGGATGGTTGGTGACAGAGCTGATTTGCTAGTTCAAAATTTGTAAGAGAAAAATTTCCTTTTATCCATACATCTTTATTACACATAGTAAGGCTGTTCTTTCTGGGTACTGCAACATTTTGGAATAAATTCTATACTGTAAAATTTTACCAGTGGATTAAACGGTTGATGCACTGAAAGAGACCAAAAAGAACTGAACATTTCTGATCTTTTCTGGTTCTCACTTAAATCGTGGACAAAAAACTAACTTGTTCAACATTAGTCATGTACTTAAGTGAAATTTTGAGCAAATTGTATAGCAAAGAATCACAAAGCAAACTAGCTTTCTAATTACAATATGTATTGAAATTCCGGTCCCAATGGGACCTTCTTCAGCAATGGCTAGAGTTTAAGTGAAAGGTATACACAAATAAAATGCTTACACAGATTGCTTCCCTGAAAGGTATCGTTGTGACAGTGAGTTATCACCTATCTACCACGTGACTAGGCAACAGATTGCCAGTAGAGCAAACAAACTTAGCAGTACGGACGGTACCTATACATCCTACAACTGAAAATACGTACGGAGTTAAAAAATGGTTTAAAAAATGTGTCAAATATGCTCCCACATTGATATGTATGTATATATTTCATTATGTGAGTAGAGGGGGATCGTTAGTGTTATGTAATATTAAACCAGGTTGTAGTCCAGTCCACCTATCCGGAATCCGAGTTTGGATCCAATTCTCTCGATTCCGAGCAAAAAAGACTCGAATTTGAGCTGAGTGTAAACTAAAGCTGTGAGGTTTGCATGACAAATAAGTTAACATCTTTGGCATATAAAGGCAAAACAAGTCTAAAGGCCTGCTCGCTTCCTCTGTAGTTGGATGTATTTTTTATCAAGCTGGTGTCCCAAGTTGGTCACCAAAGGGGTCACCCTGATTTGATCGGTCTCTGTGCGGTTCATTTGATTGAATTCTGCAGGATCGAAATGAAAACTGTTCCTACCAAAGTTTACTAATAACATTTCTGCCATCATAACAACAATGAGAAGAGCTCGTAAAATAATTTGTTCTGTGTTACATAGAACCTAATATAGCTTGCAGTGCCATCACCTAACAGTGCGTAGGTTTTGGTTGGGTATGTCAATTCGTGGTTGAAATGAAATTTGACTAATGTAAGTTCATCTTCGATTATGGAAATGCAGGATTTATTGTAAGTAATTCAATGCAGTCATGCTTTATGAAAACCTTAACTGACAGAATATGTCTATGTGTTAACATATTACTTAATATAGCATCATTTTTAAACTCAAACAATACCATCATCAATATTTGTCTTTTCAATAGGACTAATTAAACTACATGTTTGGCCTAAAGTGAAAAAAACAAAGATCAAATGCCCAAAAAAAAGCCCCAGATGGGACAAGAACACTTTGGTTAATTGTCAAAGCAACTGCTTTGCAATGTCTTTCTTTCGGGCCGTTGCGTAGAAAGGAGCTGTGTAACAATGTAGTTGGGATCCCAAAGGAGAGTGAAATATCGATTGTTGTGCTTGGGTGAGAACTTTGTTTGAATTTGCCACTAGCAGCACAATACTACCAGATATGGCTCAGAACTTGCTTGGAATGCCCATTTTGGTATCGGGAGAGAAGTTTGTCTCTTTTGGTTTCCCGGAGGGGAAACTATGGAGTCATTCTTACCGACCTTGGAAAATCGTGACGGGAACCGCGGATTGCAAGGTCTGCAAATGACTACAACGCGGATCGCAAAATCGGTCGCTGCTATTACAGTTAGATTCGTCTAACACGGCAGCATACAAAAACGTTGTAATCAAAGCCGAAGCGAGAGTGAATTGATGAGGTCACACATCCGGTGTACCGCGAAGCCCACTAAAGCTGCAGAATTTTTATATAATTCTTGACCTCTGATAGCGATCTTGCAGCATCTAAATTCGTTTAAAATGAAAAGGAAAAAGGAAGTGGAATATATCTCAGAGCCGTAGCGATTAACCAGGCGCGAAGCCTCGGAAGCTGTATTGTTTCTGAGACGTTTTGTCCTCTCATACAAAATTACGTTTCAGAGGAATTTCGCCGCAAGGTATCCTGGTTGGATTACTAATGTGATTGTAAGCATCAAAATACATTTCAGAGAAGCGTTCAATTTCATTGGAAAGTATTTGAGAGCCCCAATAGGGGGTCCTTACAAGATCCCAGAGGCTACAGATTTTGAGATATATATTAATTGTTCGTCTAATTACGTTGATTTTTGTTTGGGGTGGGGTGTGGGGAAAGTACCCCACTTATACTTGCTAGGAATGATAGGTATAGCTTGCTAAGTGATTCTAAATTATTTAATAGAAAGTTGCTATACCACTGGATCGCTTTCTAACCTTGTATCACTGTGAACAACTGTTGTAGGCTACTCAGTGTACTACTTTAGATACTACTCTATATACTTAGTTAAACTCGCTGACCTCAAACAAGTTTTGACATACTGAAGTTGGTGTATATAGACTCGTGGCATTCGTATACACCAAGTAAATGAATAAGTAATTTGGTTGAATATTGACTGAAAGTCCCTTTACCTCTAGAAGTGCTAAGTCCAATGAAAATAAACTGTATGCATTAAACTGAATTTCGAACCTTTACATGCAATGTATTAATTAGTATTGTTTCATTGTAAATCTATGTTTGTGCCTAAACCCATCATATCTAAACAGAATGTTGTCATGTTTCAGGTACCTGTTTCTTTCCTACAAAACAGGCATAGGCGGCGGAAGCGGGGGGGGTCGGGGGGGACACGTCCCCCCCTAATTTTTGAGTGGGGGGACGTCCCCCCTAAAAAATCAAACCAAATCAAAATTAAAACCAAACACGTCGAACCATCAACGCGATGTGAGGAAATATCGGAAAATAGATCACAAACTTCGTCAAAAAGAAGGAAACACGAGTCAGTATATTTGGAAAATACAAGTAGTGGCTGTATTGCTAGTTTCCTGACTTCTAGATGAATAGTGCGACTGGACTAAACGCAAATGCCAATTTAAGTGACAGCCAAATGACTCAGTCAATAATCACTGCTATGTATGTTAGCTGTTCAGCAGAGAATCTACACTATTTTGCGAAGTGTTCGCCGCTAAGTGTAATCTACACTGCATGGCTGAAAAACGATCATAAATATATTTGTACGCAAGCTAATATTTTATGAAATCTGTAAATTTTTAGACCCTAAGACATCAAAATATTTAGTGCACGAATACACTATTTGGGGTCGGAAATAGCGATTTCCTGCGATCTGAGGGGTCTATTTTGTTTCATTGTAAATCTATGTTTGTGCCTAAACCCATCATATCTAAACAGAATGTTGTCATGTTTCAGGTACCTGTTTCTTTCCTACAAAACAGGAGTTGTTTATCATCAGATTGTAATTGTGCACATTGCAGCTGTTTCACCCTATAACTTTAGCTTTTGCACAATGTTTAGCTATACTCATTAGGCAGAAGCTTTGTTTCTCAGTTTGCTTCTAATATATTTAATCATTGTGAACAGCTGAGCGGACTCGACTGGACTCACTACTGAAGCCGAGACCGAGGCGAGTCGGGGCAAAGTCCTTAACAACAACAGTGGCAAATACCACTATAATTAACAAAACAACCACCCCCCACCCCACCCCCTTAATAAAAAGAATATTTAACCATAAAAGTATTTAAGGCTTAGTCGGATTTGGTGAGCTCCCATATATATTTTGAAACGGACAGATTATCAAACATAGCTGCAATCGAATTTGTCCCTAATCCAATTTATATCTAATCGTGAAGGCAGGACTTTGGTACGTCTATAATAAACTGATCAAGATGGATTGTTATATGGATGACTATATCAACAATGACGTTATATTTGAACTTCGTATTACAAATGTTGTTCGTGTTGTCACGTACGCACAGTTGGATGTTTCGTTTTCTAAAGGGACTCCAGTCAGTGTGTGCATTGACTCTTCTACTGAATATGTATATATGCGAACATCATTTCAATATAATGCCAGCATATAAATTCATGATATAAAATTCGATACAGTAGCCGTAAATGCTTACTTCAGTAACAATGTTTCAGTATGCGGCTTTAATACCGGTGTTGGCTGTCATTTTTATCTGATTCAACTGTGTTTGTTTTTTAATTGCATGAATTGAAATACGCTGCACCCCTTGCAAATAGTCAGATTATACCTACATTCTATAAGCAATCGTATATGGTTTGTTTAGGGAGAATCGTCTTTGTCCGCGGCGTTAATTTCGACGGTCATTTGGCCTGTGCCAATTCACACGTTTGTTGTTGAGCTGCATTACGTGTAATATAATTCCTACCAGTGGCACTACATATATACGGCAGTCTCGACTGTGCGTTGTGGCATCCGTTTCAATGTGTGACACGGTAGTTGAGCGGTTTTATTAATTGTTATCAAACTGTTCTCGTTTCCTTATAAGTACATCGATACTCTTTAAGTTTATCTGTCCTAAACAATTTAACAGGTCTAGATGAAGGATGCAACCATAAGTCGGAAATTATTGTTGTGTTTCTCTGCCTCCTTAATGACTAAAACATTTGACAATGCGTTTTGTCACTAAATTGTGATGTTAATAATATCTTTGGCAACCACTTGATACGATTTAAAACAATATCATCCTATGTTGTAAATCAATTTCTGCATATTTTATAACTTTGATTTAAGCAGATTTTGGAGAGCATCAATAGACACTTCGTTAGTCTCATTTTCGAATTGTTTTAAATCATGTTGTTGTCAGAACTCCCAGTATTGCCAAGAGGGTGGGAAGGGGGGGGGCGGAAAGGTTGTGATATATAATTATATCGGTTATACCGAAGACTATGTGGCTTACTTTGTTATATTCCATCCCTCCGTCCGTCTGACTTAATTGATATGTACCTTTCAATTAGTTTATTGCTATGATAGTCAGCAACATTAAAAACACTGATGGTTACATTAATGATACTTAACTTTTTTCTTTTCGTTTTTCCATTTTTATAGATGCAGCCTTCACATGAATTCAACATGGAATGCGGTCATGGTGACACCCTTATATTGGTGGGTTTTCTGTCTAAAAAGTAATACCTTGAGTCGACTTGTACGTTGAGTAGAGAACAACAAGAACAAGCAATGTTTAGTCATAGACTTATGTAAGGCTTGGGCTGGGTGGTCAAGAATGTCAGATCTAGAATTTCCTTACTATGGCTTTAAAACTAACAGATTTAAATATCTTACAGTAACGGAATAGCCAGGTTAAACATTAAATTGAGTTATACTTCTATTACAGACAATCTCTTAGTTGTAACAAATTGTTTTCTGATTGCACGAAGCCTGTTTGTCAGCCTTCAACTTTATAATTATATCAGGCTAAAAACATCCACCGTAAATACAAGCATAATTCCAATCAAAACAAAAACCGTGATACTGTGAATGAGTTGATTGTCTCACCCCGCTTGTTGTAAAATTAAATAGTCAATAGATCGCCGAGCATAACAATAAACTTATAAAAATTTAACGACCATTGCATTATGCTTTCCATGTTTTCTGCTTTATCAGTGCTTTATCAGTGGTTTTTCTTCGGGTAATCAACTATCTTTGTGATTGTATATGACTAGATAACGAGCAGGAATAAAGCATCACTGAGTGTGAATAGGAACTCACGTTGACATAGGAGTACAGTATTTGTCGATGCATTTCACTGAGAACAGAAAAGAGTAACATTGCATGTAAGATAGGATTCGGATTTAAGCAGTTGCAGTTTGAACAATTATCTATCATACACAAATATCTTGTGTGATCGTGAGCCATCGTGAATATATGATCATTGACAAATTCTAAACATATGAAGTATTTAAAGCCAAAATGGCATTGCATGTATTTTTTGACCATTGTGCAGTTTTGTGTTGAACTGGATGTCTAAGAAAAAAAAAAATCTTCTATGTATACACACACAAAATCCGGAATGTGTTCTGTTTTTGTATACATAATAAACTAATAACCAATCTTTCAAACTTATTTGCAGAAATGGTGTGGGTATCCATTATAACGTCTGGCACATATACTATGTAATAATTAGATGCATATATGTTGTCATGATTTGATGCGACATATTTTGTATATTTTCGTTTTCATTCCCAGAAAAACCAAACCCGCATCCAGCAAACAAACTCTGATCAATAAAATCGTTATACTACCTAGAAATACAGTTCAGCCAGGGCACTTTAGCGCACTTAAGTACATGTTTATGTTTAGAAAAGTAAATGGTTCTAATTTATCTGCAAAACTAGGTCAAAAATTGTTATTGTAGAACTTTTCACCCAAAATATGCTGTGTTTGTGCAAAATCTGGAAATGCACGACCTGCAAACTCATAAAGGCTACATATCGTCATGTTGTTCTCGAATTGTCTATCCATTGTACCATCATATCGCAGATTAGACAATGTAAATTTAATGTACATATCGTCTTGTATTGGAGAAAACCATTCAATGTAGACCGCCGGATACACAATAAAGTTAATACATACCTTTTGTAACAAACGCACATTACTTCCCTGTAGCTCAAACTCTATATACTGCCAATGATCATTTGATAGAGGTACAAGCAACACTTCCTGATCATGATATTCTAGACAAAGTCACTCCTATCAAGAATTCCGTCAATGTACACACTGAAACATCAGACTGATCAGCATAGGCGTAAGAGGCTGGGGGGGCTGCAGCCCCCCAACCAATTTTTTTGGTGAAAATTCGGGCAATATGGTGAGAATTTTTCGGACACCTACTGAAAGAAGAATAATTTGCAATTTGTTTATGAATTATTTTTTTGTGAAATTCGGGCAATATGTTGAGAATTTTTCGGGCACCTACTGAAAGAAGAAAAATTTGCAGTGTGTTTTTCATTTTTTTTGGGGTGAAATTCGGGCAATATGTTGAGAATTTTTCGGGCACCTACTGAAAGAAGAATAATTTGCAATGTGTTTTTCAATGGTTAAACTGATATTGTTATTATCGTTATTATTGTAACGACTTCCCCAATAATTGTTACCAATATGAAAGGGTAATAACACGGAAAATTTAACCAAAATTTTTCGCGCGCTCCGCGCGCGTTCAACATGTTAACGTGCATATCATATAGGCATTCATCGGTTCTTGGCATGATGTGATGTAATAACCGATGAATGCCTATATGATGTTGGTATATGATATGGTATAAAAATTTTGGTTATATTTTTCGGCCAATTCGTGACAGCCCCCCCCCCCAAATCAAATTAGGCTCCTACGCCTACTGTATGCTGATCAGAGAAACTATAACCATGTATAATTGTCATATTGTTTCTTTTCGCTTTTCGTTAACAGCCTGATATGGAACATCCCATTGAGTCAATGCCAAAATTACAGAGAACAGAGAAGAGAGACATGTTATTGGAGGAAGAAATTAGGGTGCGGATTGAAACAGTTTTAGTTGGAATTATTATATATGGTACAAATAAAAAAGAGTAAAATTCTTGGGTACATCCGTGTTTTGGGGTATAAATGATATCTGACAAATTCTCAAGATATCAAATATTTGAAATAACTATATGTAAAAACGGTATCGCATATTTTCTCATCCATTGAACTCTCTCGTGTTAAACTGGATAAAAGAAAGAAATGATTTTTTATATACACTCGCAAAATTCGAAATGGTTCTATTCTTATATGAATAATTGACTATTGACCAATCTGTCAAACTTATTTGCAGAATTGGTGTGGGATATCCTCTTTATGGTCTCGCACATATTACTATTAATAATGAGATGCATCTAATTGTTAATGTTTTGATGCAACATATGTTGCTTTTTGATTCCTTGCCGAAGGCTCAAGGAATCTATGCGATGGTGATTGCGTGTGTGTGTGTGTGTGCGTATGTGACGCTCTTGGCTCGTAAACACGATAACTCAACAATGGCAAGTTGGATTGAAGTCATACTTGGTACATGGATGCGCCATACTGAGTAGAAGAACCCTGTTGATTCTGGTGCTCATCTCATGAACAATAATGAGGTGACGGGGTCAAACGTGAAAATCTCCAAATGCTAATAACTCCGCAACCGCAAGTCTGAATTTATTCATACTTGGTATTAATGTGTTGGTAGATAGCGGGTACATGCTAATATATGTTCAAGTTGATATGATTCATATTTATCAGGGGCGGGGCTTAAGTTGATTTTCACTAAAATAGCTTGTAAACACGGTAACTGAACAACGACATGTTGGATTGAAATCATACTTGGTACATTTATACGCCATAGTAAGTAGAAGAGCCTTATTGATTTTGGGGCTCATCTCAAGAATATTAATGAGGTCACAGGGTCAAATGTGAACATTTTCCGAATTGAATCACACTTTGTGTGAAGGTGTTGGTAAATAGCTGGTACATGATAATGTATGTTCAATGTGATATTATGCACATTTAATAGGGGGCAGGGCTTGAGTTGATTTTTGCCAAAAATAGCTTGTAAACATGGTAAGTTAATATATTTAGTAGGTAGGTCCACGGTCAGTGAAAGAACCTTGCTGATCAATTTAATCATCTCAATTGGCAAGGAATCACAATAAGCCCACTGGCTTTCTGGTTTCGATTTCATTCCAAGAAAGACCAAAATCGCATAAAGCAAACAAAATATATATTAAATCATTATACTATTTATGAAAACAGTTCAGCCAGGGCAATTTTAGCACACTATTGTACAGATATATTTATTTTGCAAAATTGAATCATTCTAATTTATCTGCAAACTAAGTCAAAAAATTGTTATTGTTTCAAATTTTGACCCAATAGTTTTGCTGTGTTTGTGAAATCTGAATTTGCGACCTGCAACCTCATATACATATCGTCATGTTGTTTGCAAATTATAAATCCATTGTTCCATCACAGTACCGCAGATAGGACTATATCAAATTAATTGACAAATCGACCTCTCTTGGAGAAAATCATTCAGTGTAAAACGCCGCATAAACAATAAAGTTACATACATTTTGTAACCAACACACAGTACTTCCCACATCGTCTGTGTTTGCAAACTCTGTACATTCCTAATGTTTATTTGATAGAGTTAACAGCAACACTTAATGATCATGATAGTCTAGACAAAGTCACTCCTATCAAGAATTTTCGGTACATCAAAATCGGAGAAGCCATAACCATATATAACTGCCATATTGTTTGTCTTCTCTTTTCGTTCACAGACTTGGGAGTTTTCTCTAAATACGTACACAGTGCCAAGGAACTAAGATTGCCAAATATATTCAGTTTTCATATGAATTATAGATATCGTCACCATTACATTTTATCAATGGCGGTTATAAGAAACCAGAGGTGGAAATCTTGAAAACTGTAAATCTACATCTTGGTCTTTTATTCCCAGAAAAACCAAAATCGCAAAAATCAAACAAAATATGTTATATTAAATCGTTATCCATAAAAATAGTTCAGTCAGTGAATTTGGAGCACACTAAAGTTCAAATATTTATCTTTACAAAATTGAATCATTCTAAATATGTCCAAACTAGGTCCAAAATTGTTATTGTAACAAATTTGTACCCAATAGTAGTTCTGTGTTCGTGAAAATCTGGAATTTTCGACCTGCAACCTCGTATACATATCGTCATGCTGTTTTCAAATTATACATTCATTGTACCATCATAGTTTGCCGTCGCCGCCCGGTGCTATGGAACGCTTCACCAGTCAATATCCGCACATCTTTGTCCACAAAACATTTCAATATTCTTAGGTTTCTGTGTTTTTTTCTTCAGCGCATCGAGATGTTTTTAATGTTTTTTTGCGCTTTATAAGAACTGTATATTATTATTATAGTACCGCAGATAGAACTATATCAAATTAAGTAACTAATTGACCTCTGTTGGAGAAAACCATTCAGAGCAGAGCGCCGAATAAACAATAAAACTACATAATTTTGTAATCAACACACAGTTCTTCCCACATCGTCTGTGTTTGCAAACTCTGTACACTCCCAATGTTCATTTGACAGAGGTACCAAACACTTAACGACCATGATTTTCTAGACAAAGTCACTCTTATCAAGATTTTTCTGTACATCAACATCAGAGAAACTATAACCATCTATAACTGTCATTTTATGTGTCTTTTCTTTTCGTTCACAGCGTCAAAGTTTACGTCTTGCTGAGGTAATGCCGAAATTAACTTTTCTCTTCATATGTACACGGTGGCAGGGAACAAGTTTACAAAAATATTCAATTTTCCTATTAATATAGATTTTTTCACCATCACATTTTATCAATGGCGGTTATAAGAAATCAGAGAGGTGGAAATCTTGAAAACTGAAATCTGATGTTTGATAATATCCAAAGAGTCTTTAACATATGGCAAACATGGATGTATTCCCGTAGAATGTGTACAACTTTCTAATACATTTTGCCTACACTTTATACCTTTGATTGCCTTCGATCAAAATCATGTGGTCTCGATGGTCTTTTTCCAAAACATACTCACAACTATACTTGGACACTCAGAGTCGATAAGACAATGCTCGACTCAAACTAAGGCCTCCAAATATGTTGCTATCATAGAGATACGTCAGATACTACCTACATCGAATAAGCAATCGTATATGCTAAGTTTAAGGAGAATCGTCTTTGTTCGCGGTGTTAAGTTTGACGTTCATTTTGCCAGTGCCAATTCACACGTTTGTTGTTGTACTGCATGACTTGTAATATAATTCCTACCAGTGGCACTATATACACGGCAGTCTCGACTGTGCGTTGTGACATCCGTTTCAATTTGTGACATGGTAGCTGGGCGGTTTATCGATTGTTATCAAACCGTTCTTGTTTTCTTTTAAGTACATCAATACTCTTTAAGTTTCATCTGTCCTAAACAATTTAGCCGGTCTAGATGAAGGATGCAACCATAAATATACAATAACAAATTATTGCCGTGTTTTTTTGCCTCCTTAATGACTAAAACATTTGACAATGCGTTTGATCACTTAATTGTGATGATTTTAATTTCTTTAGCAACCACTTCATACGATTTAAAACTATATCATCCTATGTTTTAAATCAATTTCTGCATATTTTATAACTT
>KN886973.1:22928-35959 GCA_000934455.1 Apostichopus parvimensis
TTTTTCTTATTTACTTCGAATATAGTTGGAGGAATCAACACGACAGGTAAGAAAGCATGGGGAGTAGTAAAAACATCAACCAGTTTTCATTTGTAACGAGGGAAAGAACCCTTATATCTAGAATTCAGATATAGATGAAATATTATATCATAAAGTGGTTTATTAACTGATAGAGTCTTGAGTAAGGTATAAGTTACCAAACCCTATCATTTAATGTAGTAAGTGTAAATGTTATTGCCCTTTCAATCCACAACATGTGGTATGCGTGTATTATCTTTACGTTATCGCATATGCTCGTATTTATCTATGAATTTACCAGCAAATGTATTTATCCTATTTTGAGAAACGGGTAAGAATGAAAAGATTACAATATTTATTTCCAATGAGGAAGATAAATTCAATTATCTAGTATTTACATTAATTCTTGTATTAAGGTAGAAATGATCGAAGCAATCTAAAAGGTAGTCTACTTACTGGTATATTATTCATAACGTGGATGAGTGACAATTCCTTGATATTTTCCCGCAGAAATAGTAAATGAGTACTATCAATATGTTATTGCACATGCTACTATTTATCTACGAGTAAAATATAAACTTATTTCTTTTTTTCTTATTTACTTCGAGTATAGTTGGAGGAATCAACACGACAGGTAAGAAAGAATGGGGAGTAGTAAAAACATCAACCAGTTTTCATTTGTAACGAGGGAAAGAACCCTTATATCTAGAATTCAGATATAGATGAAATATTACATCGTAAAATGGTTTATTTAATGATAGAGTCTTGAGTAAGGTATAAGTTACCAAACCCTATCATTTAATGTAGCAAGTGTAAATGTAATTGCCCTTTCTATCCACAACATGTGGTATGCGTGTATTATCTTTACGTTATCGCATATGCTCGTATTTATCTATGAATTTACCAGCAAATGTATTTATCCTATTTTTCTATTTTATACAGTTAGAGGAAAACCAGAAACGGGTAAGAATGAAAAGGTTACAATATTTATTTCCAATGAGGAAGATATATTCAATTATCTAGTATTAACTTTACATCTTGAATTAAGAAAGAAATGACCGAAACATACTAGAATGCTGTCTTTATAATGGTATAATTATTCAAGACGTGGGTGAGTGACAAATCCTTCATAATTTCTCGCAGAAATATTACACATGTACTATCAATATATGATTGCACATGCTATTAATTATCCACGAGAAACTAAAAATTTATATATCTTTTTTTCTTATTTCTTTCATATATAGTTTAAGGAATCAACATTGCAGGTGAGAATGAATGGGAGGTAGTGAAACATCATAAAAAGCAGGATTTATTTCAAACGAGGAAAAGAACCCTATCATTTAATGTAGCAATTGTAAATGTAATTGCCCTTTCTATCCACGACATATGGTATGCGTGTATAATTTATACGTTATCGCATATGCTCGTATTTATTTATGAATTTACCAGCAAATTTATTTTTCCTATTTTTCTGTTTTTAACTCAGTTAGAGGAAAACCAGAAACGGGTAAGAATGAAAAGATTACAATATTTGTTTCCAATGAGGAAGATCAGTTCAATTATCTAGTATAAACTTTGCATCTTGAATTAAGAAAGAAATGACCGAAACATATTAGAAGGCTGTCTTATTAATGGTATATTATTCAAGAGGTGGGTGAGTGACAAATCCTTCATAATTTCTCGCCGAAATATTACACATGTACTATCAATATGTGGTTGCACATGCTATTAATTATCAACGAGAAACTAAAAATTTCTTTATATATAGTTTGAGGAATCAACATGTCAGGTGAGAATGAATGGGAGGTAGTGAAACATCATAAAAAGCAGGATTTATTTCAAACGAGGAAAAGAACCCTATCATTTAATGTAGCAAGTGTAAATGCAATTGCCCTTTCTATCCACGACATATGGTATGCGTGTATAATTTATACGTTATCGCATATGCTCGTATTTATCTATGAATTTACCAGCAAATTTATATATCTTTTTTCTGTTTTTAATTCAGTTAGAGGAAAACCAGACACGGGTAAGAATGAAAAGATTACAATATTTGTTTTCAATGAGGAAGAATTCTTTTTTATCTAGTATTAACTTTACATCTTGAATTAAGAAAGAAATGACCGAAACATACTAGAAGGCTGTCTTAATAATGGTATAATTATTCAAGACGTGGGTGAGTGACAAATCCTTCATAATTTCTCGCAGAAATATTACACATGTACTATAAATATGTGATTGCACATGCTATTAATTATCAACGAGACACTCAAAATGTATATATCTTTTTTTCTTATTTCTTTCATATATAGTTTAAGGAATCAACATGGCAGGTGAGAATGAATGGGAGGTAGTGAAAACATAAAAAAACAGCTTTCATTTCAAACAAGGAATACATAGAACCCTTATTTCTTAAATTCTGATATAGATGAAATATTACATCTTAAAGTGGTTTATTTACTGACAGAGTGTTGAGTAAGGTATAAGTTACCAAACCCTATCACTTTATGTAGCAAGTGTTAATGCAATTGCCCTTTCTATACACGACATATTGGTATGCGTGTATTATCTATACGTTATCGCTTATGCTCGTATTTATCTATGAATTTACCAGCAATTTACCAAAATTTACCAGTATTTTTCTTATTTTCTATTCTATATACTTAAAGGAAAACAAGAAAGGGGTAAGAATGAAAATATGGCAATATTTATTTCCAATGAGGAAGAAAAGCACTTTTATCTGGTATGAACTTTACATCTTGAATTAAGATAGAATTGACCGAAACAAACTAGAAGGCTGTCTTCTTTCTGGTATATTGTTCAAAAAGTTGGTGAGTGACAAATCCTTCATATTTTCCCAGCAGAAATAATTAATGAGTACATCAATATGTTATTGCACATGCTACTATATATCTACGAGAAAATATAACATCATAAAAAGCAGTTTTTATTTCAAATGAGGAAATGAACTCTCATATCTAGAATTCAGATATAGTTAAACATTACATCATAAAGTGGTTTATTTACTGATAGAGTCTTGAGTGAGGTATAAGTTACCAAACCCTATCATTTTATGTAACAAGTGTAAATGTAATTGCCCTTTCTATCCACGACATATCGGTATGCGTGTATTATCTATACGTTATCGCATATGCTTGTATATGAATTTGCCACCAAATGTATTTTTCTGTTGTTTACAGTTGGAGGAAAACCGGAAACGGGTAAGAATGAAAAGATGGCAATATTGATTTCCAATGAGGAAGAAAAAACTTATATCTAGTATGGACATTACACCCTGAATTAAGATAGACATGACCGAAATAGGCTAGAAGGCTGTTTTCTTACTGCTATATTACTCAAATATTGGTTGAGTGACAAATCCTTCATATTTTCCCGCGGAAATAGTAAATGAGTACTATCAATATGTTATAAAACATGCTACTATTTATCTACGAGAAAATATAAACATTTATTTTTCTTATTTCCTTCATATATAGTTGAAGGAATCAACATGGCAGGTAAGAATGAATGGGACGTAGTGGAAACATCGTTAAAAAAAACAGTTTTCATTTCAACGAGGAAAAGAACCCTTTTATCTAGAATTCAGATATAGATGAAACATTACATCACTAAGTGGTCTATTTACTGATAGAGTGTTGAGATTGGTATAAGTTACCAAACCCTATCATTTTATGTATCAAGTGTAAAAGTCATTGCCCTTTATATCCACAACACATAACCATTTACTCATGAAGAATAACAACATAATATAAATATTAAAAACCCAAATAAACATCTGATGCAGTTTGAGAAATGCAAATGCCGGCTCGAGAAACGAATATCTGCGGATAATATGTTAAGTAAAGCATTTATTGCAATGTTAAAAAAGACCCGACACCTTGAATTAGACAGAAATGACCTTAAAAAATCTACAGGTGTCTATTTACTGATAATTTTTGAATAATTGATGGATGACCTATGCGTTTATTATCTGTACGTTATTGATAAGGCTCGTATTTATCTATGAAATTACCATCAAATGTATTTTCTAATATTTCTGTCTTATACAGTTAAAGGAAAACCGGAAACGGGTAAGAATGAAAAGATGGCATTATTTCTTTCCAATAAGGAAGATTAAAACTTATATCTAATATGAACATTACATCCTGAATTAATATAGAAATGACCGAAATAAGTTAGAAGGCTGTTTTCTTACTGCTATATTACTCAAATATTGGTTGAGTGACAATATCCTCCATATTTCCCGCGAAATAGGAAATTAGTACTATGAATATATGTTATTGCACATGCAACTATTTATCTACGAAAAATTAAAAACATTTGTTTTCTTATTTCATGCATCTATAGTTGAAAGAATCAACATGGCAGGTAAGAATGAATGGGAAGTATTGTTAACATCATAAAAAAAACAGTTTCATATCAAACGAGGAAAAGAACCCTTACATCTAGAATTCATATATAGATGAAACATTACATCATAGAGTGATATATTTACTGATAGAGTCTTGAGTATTGTATAAGTTACCAAACCCTATCATTTTATGTATCAAGTGTAAATGTATTTGCCCTTCTCATGCACGACATATTACTATCTATTTATGAATAATGAAAATGATATAAATAATTCAATAAACATCTAATGCAGTTAGAGGAAAAAGCAGATACAGGCACGAGAAACGAATATCTGCAGATCAAATGTGAAGTACAACATTTATTTTGCTTTTTAAAAAGACCAAACTCTTGAAATAAGAAAGAAATAACTTACAAAATGTAAAGTTGTCTGTTTACTGATAACTTTTGAAGTTGATGGATGACCAGTCTTTCATATTTATTCTAAAGAACTGCTATGCGTTTATTATCTGTATGTATGCATAGGCTTGTATTTATCTATGAAATTACCATCAAATGTATTTTCTAATATTTCTATCTTATACAGTTAGAGGAAAACCAGAAACGGGTAAGAATGAAAAGATGGCATTATATGTTTCCAATAAGGAAGATTAAAACTTATATCTAATATGAACATTACACCCTGAATTAAAATAGAAATGACCGAAATAAGCTAGAAGGCTGTCTTCTTAATGTTATATTACTCAAATATTGGTGAGTGACAAATACTCCATATTTTCCCACGGAAATAGTAAATTAGTACTATGAATATATGTTATTGCAAATGCAACTATTTATCTACGAGAAAATAAAAACAATTGTTTTCTTATTTCATGCATCTATAGTTGAAAGAATCAACATGGCAGGTAAGAATGAATGGGAAGTATTGTTAACATCATTAAAAAAACAGTTTTCATTTCAAACGCGGGAAAGAACCCTTACATCTTGAATTCATATATAGATGATACATTACATCATAGAGTGATATATTTACTGATAGAGTCTTGAGTATTGTATAAGTTAACAAACCCTATTATTTTATGTATCAAGTGTAAATGTATTTGCCCTTCTCATCCACGACATATTACCATATATTTATGAATAATAATAAAATAATAAAAATAATTCAATAAAAATCTAATGCAGTTAGAGGAAAAGCAGATGCAGGCACGAGAAACGAATATCTGCGGATCAAATGTGAAGTACAACATTTATTTTGCTGTTTAAAAAGACCAAACTCTTGAAATTAGACACTGTCAGGAATTACTTACAAAATGTAAAGGTATCTGTTTACTGATAACTTTTGAATAATTGGTGGATGACCAATCTTTCATATTTATTCTAAAGAACTGCTATGCGTTTATTATCTATACGTTATTGCATATGCTCGTATTTATCTATGAAATTACCAGCAAATGTAGTTTCAAATAATTCTGTCTTATACAGATAGATGAAAACGAAAAACGGGTACAATGAAAAGAGGGCAATGTTTATTTCTAATGAGAAAGATCAAACCAATATTAAGAATTAACATTACATTTTGAATTAAGATAGACATGATCGAAACAATCTAGAAGGTTGTGTACTAACTGGTATATTATTCAAAAAGTGGATGAGTGACAAATCCTTTATATATCCCCACAGAAATAGTAATCAGTACTATCAATATGTTAATGCACATGCTACAATTTATCTACGAGAAAATATTAGCCATATTTCTTTTTTCCCCCTTAATTCATATAAAGTTGGAGGAATCAACATGGCAGGTAAGAATGAATGAGGAGTAATGAAAATATCATAAAACAGTTTTCATTTAAACGAGGAAAAGAACCCTTACATCTAGATTCAGATATAGATGAAACACTACATCATAAAGTGGTTTATTTACTGATAGAGTGTTGAGATTGGTATCAGTTACCAAACCCTATCATTTTATGTAGCACGTGTAAATGTAATTGCCCTTTCTTTGCACGACATATGGTATGCGTGTATTATGTATACGTTATCGCATATGCTCGTATTTATCTATGAATTTACCAGCCTTTTAACAGACTTTACCAGTATTTTTCTCATTTTTCTGTTCTATACAGTTAGAGGGAAACAAGAAACGGGTAAGAATGAAAAGATCGCAATATTACCTTCCAATGAAGAGAAAAAAATTATATCTAATATGAACATTACATATTGAATTAAGATAAAAATGTCCGAAACAAACTAGGCTGTCTTCTTACTGGTATAATATTCACAAATATGGATGAGTGACAAATCCCTCATATTTTATCGCAGAAATAGCACATGTGTACTATCGATATGTTAATGCACATGCTACTAATTTTCAACGAAAAAATATTTACTTATTGAGTTTTGAATAAGGTGTAGGTTAACAAACCCTATCACTTTTTGTATAAAGTGTAATTTTGTTACCTTTTTTTATCCAAGAAATTTTACTACTTATTTATTAATAAGAATTAATAAAATAATAATAAAATAATATGAATAATATATAATTAAAGAAACATCTAATACAGTTAGCGTAAAATCAGATGCAGGTAAGAGAAGCGAATATCTGCGGATCATATGTTAAGTAGAGCATTTATACCGCAATGTTACGATATTTTTGGTGACAGTACTGATATTACAGTATAGGATATTACTTTGAAAGTGAAATGGCACAAATTTGAATAAATATACGGATAGGTTAACAAATTTTGGCTATTATCCATCTGTTCTAGTGCTTGCCTGCAAGCGACGTAGCCCAACCATACAATCTTTTAGTTGACGTGCGTATATTTTGACCGAAGTTTCATGATTTGACAGTTGAATTGATTAATAAACTTACTGTTATATGATTTATCAGCTGCAGTATCCAGCAGTTGACATGGATTCCCTTCTTATGTTATGGTTTAATGACTGAAAGGGGGAAAAGTTCTAAAAAAATACTCTGGACGGCAAAATATGTTGAGAAAGGAACGAAATGATTTCGGGGTTTGCAACGTATTGGGAATACCGTACCGAACCGAGGAGTGGATGATCTCTACAAGAAATGATAATAAATATCTAAAAATCATGCAGTCTACTGCAGCTTCTACCTTGGACCTCCACCATGGTCCTGCTATCACCCCCCCCCCCCCCGTAGCATTCCCGTCCTCAACCATATCAATTTAACTCAATCATAACTACTCTCCTGCGTTTCTGCAACGGGTAATACACCGTCCAGTAATTATTAGAAATAGTTGCAGTAATTCATAGTGTATTATCTGCATATCGGGTATCCATGGAGTATTTATCCATTATTATCTACAAGTGAAGAGTAGATTCACGGATGGATTTTGATATATATATCATCGAGATTCAGACAGGGTATATACTTTTTTTCATCAATACCTCAAGCAAAATACAAATAGAAAGAAAACCAGCGCCAATCTATGTTCTCCTTTTCAGGAAGGAACACGCCGTTTAGTTAAACCACATCAAGGACTTATCGCGCCGAAATACAAACCACGACCTCAACTGACGACTTCTTGGTACACGATCATTTATTTTGTTATGAAGATTGTAATAAGTGGTCCTAATTTGTGCAATTAATAATTACTTCTACATCAATCGTAATGCAAAAAAAAGTAGTTATAAAGCTCGATTCGTAGCAACGGTCTGTCATATTTTATTATATTTTGTTAAATTGTGACTAAAGTTTATCATGAGCGAAAGCAGATGGAATGTGTCGTCAATAAAAATAGACGTTATTATCAGAGTCTGTAAAATAACACGTAAACTTTAAATATTATATAATATTTTGGTAAAAAATTATTGCAATAAATACTATAACTGGTAATTCACACTTTTTGAAAATACTTGTAGAAATTAGGAACGGTAATTTAATGAAAAGTCATCCATGAAAGAACCAAACGACTTAACTGATCAATCAGTATAACTGTGGAGTATCCTCAATTAAAACAGACTGGTGATGATGGAGTGGTTGTGAATGCATCCATTTGTTGTCCAGTTTGCTGAATTTCGTACGGTCTCTTATTTTAATGTTTTCAAATTGTTATGAATATCTCCACACCTTTCAGAATTAAATGAGTTATGCATTGTCATAATAACGTTCTTTTCTTGCTCTTAGGATTCTATCTCGGGCATTAATAGTGATGCTATTGGTTGGTTTAAGTGGTGTTGCAACAGGGAACACAGGTAAGATAGTAACTTAAACAATATTAATCTTTTACTAAAAGTTGCGAATTTCTATTGGGTAGCCTACGGTTGCACATAAGCTAAGTTTGTGTAGCGGTGGCGGCACCAGAAGTACAAAGGGGGTGGGGAAGGGGTGGCGTCAGTGTCGGGGTAGTTAACAGTTAGGGGAGGGTAACAAACGCATATGTATAAAATGCATATCGGGACAAAACAAGGCATGTCACAAATAGGAATTACACTTACATTTCTCTTGAAAGTATCTCAGTGGGGGCCGGGCAGCGATTTTTTTCCCCGAACAGGTTTGCAATTGTGTGTAAATAGTCGCTCATGATTGGTCGGGAAAGTTACGTCATCACCATAGAAACCGTCACTTCGAGGTTACCAAAATGTCTGCATCCATTCGTTGCAAAGAAGATATAGGCCTACCCGTTCAAAGTTACTCGAAGCTTTTCGTATCTTCGGAATTGGATTAGACATATTTAGCACAATAGTTTGTTATGATTGTATCATCTACTTTCGATGTTTGTTGGAGGTTTTCTATGAAGGCATTAATCATGGTTTATCAACTTATTTAGCATTTGCCTCCCCTTACAAAACGTGCGAAATATTCTGCTTACATTTTGCAATAGATTGTCTCACAACACAAAGCGTCCTGTTGGGAGGTCAAGGAATCATCAGATGCCGACTTTTCGAAGACAGTACCCGTTTCTACTGGTTCGATACGAATAATGAAGGAGGCGATACTGCATTGATCATACTGGAGAACGGACGAGTCAGAGGAACAGGTTATACGACAGGTGAATTCAACATAGACAGTGATGGCTCGTTGATTATCAACTCAGTCACGGTTCAGCACGAAAGAGTATTTCACTTGGAAAGTGTGAGCCCCAACTTGATTACAAGCACCAAGGACATAACAGTTATTGTATATGGTAGGTATTTACTACTACTCCATCATCCCTCAGTCGCATTTGTCACGTTTTACTTACTAATTATAATTTGGTACATGTTTAATATAATTTCTCATATCAATTATTGGCAGCAAAATACTGGTGCAGCTCAAGCATTAATGTTTAAGGGCTTCCTTTACTTTAAATTAAATTAGCGCTTTACGCAGTGAGTACGTAAGTGAATGAGTGAGTAATTTCTATATATAGTATGGCCTATGTCAGCGTGCAATATGCAAGTGAGCGACTGAGTTAGAAAGTAAAAAAACGTAATGACAATATACCAGACAAGATATGGCGGATTGCACTCAGAGAGATATAAAATTCTGTGTCAAAAATATTACTGCTATAAATCATAGAGAAAACCTTTATGCATCTGCGCACAAGGCATACGTCCTGCTTTTATATTACAAATCAAAATCGTGAATTCCAATACCTTACTTGAGCATTCACAGTAACTCCAGACATGTAAAGTTTATGACTTTTTCCCGCAGTTGAACCAATCGAACCAATCCCGGTAATTACAGAGTGCCTGGGTAAATCTGATTGCATCATGAAAGGAAATCTAGATGGAGTCATCTCATGTGTCCATCACAACACAAGACCAGCAGCAACAATATCGTGGTTCATGAGAGATGGGACTCACGACATACCGCTGAACTCCACCACAAATCAGACACTTTCTGCAGATTTGATAACTTTTTCGGTAACCTCAGAGATGGCCATAGGTGAAATACCCCTTCTTGTCAATATGCAGTCTTTGGTGTTACTTTTGTGCAAGTCTCACAACCCATATTCTGTGGTACAAGAATCCGATAGCAAAGTATTGCTTGACATCTCTCAAAATGACCCTTTTGAAAAACAACCAGATCTTCCAGAAGATTCTGTTTACGCTATTCAAAACCAAGACTTGGTACTAGAGTGTCCACTAACCATTGCTGTTGAAGATTCAATCGTGTTGTGGATGGCCAAATCACTTGAAACAAGAAACATTGATTACCTAAAATATTCCGCTTATAGTGTTGTTCCGTCAATGGAGACGGATGAGCAAGTAAGTCTCGACAAAAGCGGCGACTTAATCATCTCACAAGTTGGATTACAACACGAAGGGCTGTATGCATGTGTCCAAAGCACGGGAAACAACACAAAATCATTTCTGCAGCGTGTTGAAGTTATAGGTAGGCAACGCATTTATTTTGTTTACTGTTTCCGCCGTTTATCATATGCACTATTTTCCAAATAGTTAAAAAAAAATTAGAATCTCTGAAAAAAATAATACAAATTACAGTTCTTTAATCAGAGTTAATAATGTTTAGTTTTGTAGAACGAGGAAATGCTATATCACGGACATCGATACCACATAAAGGCATGTAGATGTTTTGATTCTGGTTTTAATACTGGTTTAAAGGATTTTAATTAACTTATTAATTTTGAAGATATCTCATTTTCAATGTATATCTTTTACCAAAGTATAACATCCATTAACATGAAACCAGATACGAACATGTTCTATGTCTATGATAATTTGTTTGTTAAGAGTATATGGTCTGATTCGTTGAGATATAAACCGGTCTAATGTTGAAGCAACCTATTTCCAGATAGATATGGCCAGATAGATATTGCTGGTTTTAATTTGCTTTATCAACCATGCAGTGTAATTCATTGGCATATGATATGCTATTAAGGAAGTTCTGGTGCAGGCTTGAACAGGATTTGGCATTGTGATGACATATATCTTTTTTTTTCCTTTTTTATTTACAGTTCAACCTACACCATCAAAAGTCTTAGTTGAAGGTTGCAAACTATTTCAACCATGTAGTTTCCATATTACCGAAACAAAAACCATTACATGTAAAGTGAATGGAGTTTATCCTAAGGTGGAACTCAAGATGAAAGCCCTGTCAACCACTCTTTCTGTCATTAACACTGAGGTATCAACCTACGAAGACGAGGGGCTGTTTTACACTAGCATTCATGGAGACGTGATTGTGGTGGATGCTATCTGTCAAGAGAATGGGACTATCATTTGCCAAGCTGTGGGACCGGCTGCCAACATCTTTAAATCAGATGCTTATATCACAATATCATCTCGTAAGTATAATGTTGTTCTATACACGTTATTTTGTTGTAACTATACTATTAACCAGAAAGCCAAAATGTGTTGTAATTCCTTGCGACACTTTATGTCAATTTTTTGAAGATATTTGGATATGAAGCTTTATGTGTACTATCAAGTTTACCCTAGCTGAGCTTTTGAAGTTATCATGTTAAATGGTGTTCAGACTTTCATACCTGAACGAACATCTGATCTTCATAACTTGAACTAGAACTAGTGCTAGATAGTAGGTACTTTCAGCTTTCAGAAAGAGCTACGCCCAACTCCAAAGTTAGCTTCTGTTACCACAGTATAAATGGTTGTTAGCTTGTGGTGTAAATTGGCCACATCAACGTTTCCAGAAACTACTTTCTTATTATCACAGAAATTCACTGTCCTATGTTATGACACTGCACTGCGTCATAGGACTACACAGAGTGCCCTGAACTAGAAGTATATCGTAACCAATGGCAGGAAGATGTACAGTCTTAAGAAAAGTGGTACCTTAATTCCAACCAACACAATTTAATCTCAATACAAATGTTGCTGAATTCTCTGTGCCTTATTCGTAAAACTACAAATAGCATATCGTTACAAAGGACTACCAGTCTGACTTCATTAATACAGAACGAATATTAAGCCAGAGAACTAGCATCAATATGAAAAGGAATATGAATTTGAAAAGGAACACTGGTATTTAAAATCGCTAAACTTAAAAGGAATATATGGGACGGTAAAGTGGCGGTTTATGTACATAGTACATGAGTAGTTATTGGCACAACCTTGCGTTTAGTCCTGTGAAGATTCTCCCAGGCGCCCTACATGGGGATCGCTTTCAAGGAGACCAGGGTCCACATCCTTTATTTGATTCAATCCTGGAATCGCCACTGGTTGTCATTGACGAACTTCTTTTTTAGCAGATGGGGAAATATGTCCTAAGATTTCGGCTGCTCCTTTTCCTGCTGACAAAGAAGGGCAGATCAACCCAGTGCATATAACATTTCTGACGATCGCTGTAGTAATAATTTTGCTCTGTAATGGTAAGTTTGCGATTCTATTACAAGTCAAGTCAAATCACAAGTCATATGATTTTTTTTTCTTTGCCGCCAATTGCAAGTCAAATTTGAAAGCAATTTAGAAAGTCACACTATGCAAAGAAACACATAACTGTCGAAGGCACAACCCAATTAAATAGGCCTAAATTTGTGAAGTAATGTGGCTCCGGTGGATGGCTTGCATCAGTTTAGGTCAGCTGCATTTATATCTAACAAAAGTAATAACCATGGACGTGGATTGGATACAATTGACCTTTCTTATAGAACAGACACTTTCCCCCTCATCTCGCTATTACAAGTATGCAACTATGA
>KN886973.1:36224-47230 GCA_000934455.1 Apostichopus parvimensis
TACTAACTTTTTTTACGTCCTGTAGGCAGGGGCACAACTAAACTTGGGGGGGGGGGTGTCGCCGTTTGATGGCAGGAAAAGTTGAGAAACTGGTAAAATTAACTTGGTGCTATTTGTCATATATTGAAGGATTTTCCTTTCCACGGTTGTACTGTATATATTTTAGTTTCATGTATGACATGTACTGTACGATAGGATTTCTTTTAGTAATATTCTGACGATGGGAGGGGACCGGTGGTGCGGGACTGTGCCCTTCATTTTGTTAGACCCTCTCCCAGCAGCAGACGTGGCTGCCTGCTTGTGTGAAAACTAATCATTGATATTTTTACTAAAATTAACAATATTACGTATTACAGAAACCAGTACATGAACCATCAAAACAATACTGCTCTCGAAGTATGGTAAACAAGAGGCAGATTGTTTCATAAATATGGTACAACTGCAAAATGTTATTTACTGGGAGCACAGGTGGTGATGCGAAGGCACTGGAAGCTGCAGCATGTTTAGAGAAAATATATATGTAAACACATAACAGAAAGAGGACTTAATCTAACGTTCTATAAAATTTATCCCAGAGTCCTATAATCAGGGCTCAGGGGGCAAAGGCGCGGACGAAGTAGCAAGTTTCAATATTTCTGTTTCTTAGCGAGGATTACAGCACAAATTCACATGTTGGATAGAGGAATTCGATTTCTTTGGAATGTATTCCAAAGCGCTGATAGGGTGAAGCACCCTGCTTCTTTAGCATTTTGGTAATATTCTTCTTCTCTCCTAATTAATCATCTAAATACGCCTCCGAATGCACAATTTGGCATCTAAAATTTTATAATTTTACACTTCTGCTGACCTAAGGCTTTCGACAACCCTTTCGTATCCACGTATAATTTGCAGTGGGAGTAGAACAACGGGTGATTGTCACCTAGTTTTAAAGGCACTTGTATACGCCTCGGTATATTTTTGGTGGTTTTCCAAAGTTCTATAATAATCGGTCCTAATTAAGTGAATGATTAAGATATTTGTTGAGTTGTCAAGCTACATGCAACGCATCAACTCCGCAATTTGTCAAATTTTGGACAGAATGTCTCGTTTTCCCAACTTGTCAACTTGTCTTTCTTTCACCATAGTGCTTTTGATCATCTATGTGCATTACACACAGTGGAAAATGTACAGACATGTAAGTATATATATATATATCCTCGCGTCTTTTCATGGGAACATTGTCCATACAGATTGTTACGACTTCATGGCATAGTTCTACACCCGAGCAACAATTTCTCGGCACAAACTCACGTGTTCCTCAATGTTTTCTCGACACATTGTTTCAGACCATGGGAATTTCAACAGACGTCGAGTTTAATTTGGCAATGTGTAAAAGTTTCGTGCGATTATAACACGAATAAAATTAGACAGTATTCACCGCCTACCCCCCCCCCCACCTCCTCACCCTCCCCTCCCCTCATGAGATGAGAACATGTCTTCATTCAGTTGAAGGCGCATGTGTGTTTTTCATTCGTCAATCAATAATATGTCAATGTTTTATAAGAGGGTTTCCACCTATAGACTAGGAGAATAATTCCAAATGGAGTTTTATCATTAAGCATAAGGAAAGTAATGGAACAGAGAAGGGTGGTAGATGCATGGGTGAATGTTATTAAAATTCCATCGTACATCTTTCTAATGATCTCTTAAACAATTTAAGTGATTTCGTGTTTCCTTTCAGATACTATCGGTACCAAGACATGCGGAATTAAATTCCATATAAAATGACAGATAAGTCTACATTACTCCGACCTAAAGGAAATTACAATAATGAACCATTATAGAAATACTAGCTTGTTAGTTGTTTTTATCCCTTTCTATTTTGTTTGGTATTAATCAGTGGCGTAGGAAGGTACTTTTGAGTGGGGGGGGGGGGGGGGGGGGCGGAAGACTGAGGGCCGGCCTGGGGGAGGGGTCGGATTTTTTTTTGCATTTTCCAGGTGGCGTCAGATGCAATTTGGTGCAATATAGCACACTTCAACACCCACTCCATTTTGTAAATAATTTTGCATTTTCACCTGGCCTTAGATGCAATTTGGTGCTCCAAATTAGATTTTTTTCTCATTTGGAAATGAAAAAGGGGTTTTCTGACTTGCGGAGCGGGGGGGGGGGGGCGGAATGATACTTCCGCCCACCATATTTTTGACTGGGGGCGCCCCCCAGCCCCCCCGGTTCCTAAGCCCTTGGTATTAATGTTTTCTTCATTATTCATTGCCTTTGTAAAGAGGGCACTGCTCTTGAACGCTTTTATTTCCTCTATTCTAAAAATAATCACCAATATACAATATATAATAATGAAAATAAATCGTCATTTTAAGATCTTTAATTATGTAAAAGCTTACTAATTTTACTAGAATTTATATACACAGTGGAATGAACTACAATCCTTTAGTGTAATTCCTTCAAATGGATATCGATGCGAACTCATATTCAAAGATCACTATCCCTTGTGGGATACTTGAACTGTTCATAGTTTTAAAATATATATTGGCATCACTAGCTGGAATGATTTAGATAACGGAATAAAGAGTGAAAACTTTGGATCTAAATGTAATCATAATAAGTAGTCATAACTAGTTACTAGCTCGTTAGTTTGTTTTATCCCTTTTCTATACGGTTCATTTCCTTAGATTTGTTTTCGTTATTGTTTTCTTAATTATTCATTGCCTTTGTAACTGCTCTTAATTGCATTGGTTTTCTCTATTCCATTGTACACAGTGGAATTACAATTCTTACAACAAAATTAAAATAAGAACAAGTGTTTACAGGGACATCCAATCATCATTGTAACCCTTTAGTTTAGAATTTGAAGTAAATCTTTGTCTACATAAGCTAATATGACGTAGACTGTTAAACAATGTAATCATAATTGAATAAAATAAAAACAAACTTGAAAAGCTGCTTTCAGTATAAAAGTTGTAAATTAGTATTTGAAAACATAACTGCATGTTTTATTTCCCTTGCATCGTTTTTCTTAACACTAGATTTGCTATTTAAGGTTGATTGTGTAACTAACGGTGTCAGTGAGCTATGAGAGCCAATTGGTGTTGTGTACCGTAATAATACCCCCTATTGATTGAATGAAATGGGAAATAAGTTAGTAAATTGGTAAAACAATTTAAGTCAGGGATTATGCCTCGTCTGTACTTTATACAATTTGGCTTGCTTTATGCTGGATGAAACTCGCAACGTTACCTAAAATGTTTTTAACTTTTACGTCTTAGTTAAGTTAAAACACACTCAGATGGGTTGTATTGTATTTTGCTTAAGGGGGTGATGGACAAACATATTTGTAATTATATTAAAGGAAGTTATCAATTATTCATCACAATACGCTCTAGAAATACGCTCTAGACTGGAGATAAGCTTTCTTATATTATAGCTATCAGTCCATTATTGTCATTTCTTATATTGTGTATCGAGGTAGACATCGCTTGTCTCGTTTATCCGTCTTAACTACATGTTAAGGACCTATTGAGGTTTTCTCGTAACCACCTTTCTCAACTTTGTTGTAATCGATATGTGTCTGCCTTATATGTTAACATAGATTTGTTTTCTGAATTATTACATTACTATCCAAAGCCTACCTTTTAAATCATATGAATGTCTAGCTTGTAAATATCTTTCTTTTTTACAGTGTTTGTATGCATGTTTTAGATGTTTTAATAGTTTATTTCTTATCTTTTGTATTTTTATGGTTATAAGGACCCCTTTGGAAATAAGCTTTTAGCTTAAAGGGTTATCCTTGGCATGTTATTTTCTTTTTGATGCATTTAAGTATATTCCCATCTTGTATTTTAAATGTTTATCTTTATGTGCAATTTTTGTTTGTATGTAGATGAAGAATAAAATCAAATCAAATCAAATCAAATCATTCATATGTGATGTTGAGGTAATGCTACAGTGATTAAATCGTTGTGTTCCATAATGTAGTTAATTATACAAAAACGCCCTCTAATCGGTGTCATGATTATCTTGGGAATATTGTGAAACTATTTACTGTGTTTTTGTCGAGTTTGCTAAGTATTAGACACTATTAGTAACGGGACTTACCATCCTCATGAGATAAAAATTTGACATGTCTTCATTCAGTTGAAGGCACATGTGTGTTTTTCATTAGTCAATCAATAAAATGTCTCAACTTTGTAAAAAAAAATCCACTTTGACTTGGAGAATAATTCCAGATGGAGTTCTGCTGTTGTAGCGATAAACAATTATCATTAAGCATAAGGAAAGTAATGGAATAGAGAAGAGTGGTAGAAAGGTGATTTTACTGAACTTACATCGTACGACAAAACTCTTTGTAATGATTTCTTATAATGATCTCTTAATAAAAAATAAATCAAAAAAAGTGATTTATTGTTTCCTTTAAGATGCAAGCTGTTCCAGTAACGGAATTAAATTCCAAATGGAACGACAGATACGTCTACATTGCAACGATCTAAATGAAACTATAATAAGTAAATAAGGGGTTAATCAACGGTCTAGCGTGCGTTACTCACAGGATTAATGCACGATCGGGGGATAATGCAAGCGATGCACGAGGGCGGAGCCCGAGTGCACACAGCGATAGCATTAACACCCGGAGTGCATTAATCATGTGAGTAACGCACGCTGGACCGTTGATTAACCCCGTTCATTCATACACTACCATTTGTGTGGGGAAAAAATCATAAAACAAAACATTTTTGGTTACATATAACCAAAGATTTATTAAAGTGATGCCCCGTAATTTTACCGTGCGTTACTCACAGGATTAACCACGGTCAGCTGACCTAAATGGACCAATAGGATTTAGGAATCTTTACTAAGTATGAATGAACATTATAGTAACCAGCTCGTTAGTTTGTTTAGTCATTGCTATTTTGTCTAGTCTATTGTTTTCTTTATTTTTCATTTACCTTTTAAACGGGGGCAGGGCTCTTAAGCGCATTGATTTCCTCTAGAATATAACACAATTTACCACTGGTAATAATGAAAATGAAATCGTCATTTTAAGATCTTTAATTATGTCATAAGCTTACTTAATGTACTTGAATTTATTTACGCAGTAGACTGAATTATCCTTTAGACGGAGGTTATTTTAATATAACAGTTTTAAACCTTTAATCGTAGTAAGCATCGTGGTAATCAGTTATCAATGAATTTGTTTAACGTAAAACTGCTCGTTTTGTGTCTTCATTGTGTGTTCCTCGTTTAAATTGGTAATCCAACAATGTGATAGGTTGTCAAAAAATTCAATTTGCTAAAGTTTCTAATATTTAATCCAGATGAATAATATACCTAGTTTTTTGTTAAAGGTTTCGTAGAACTGTCTTAAATTCAATCAATAGTTAATTGCCATGATATCATAGAGACAGACCCTGCGTGGGTTCAGGGGCCCGGCATAGGGTCCCTGGTGGGATTCGTCGCTGGAAGCTTTACGGTGGACTTTAGAGGCTTCAGAGCTTTCAAATTTTATCCAACTTGATCGGCCGAGTTTAACCATGTACTATTATATTAAAGTAATCAATTAAATACTGCATATGATTCACTCAAGATAGACGGAAGCTTATTCTAGGATGGCCTAGTCTATTGGTTTTATGACATTAATCGGCTTAAATCTGTGTAGTCGTTGTAAACAATATTTCGGTTAGGCATATTCTAACCACTGATGAACCCATGTGTGAATTCACACGTGCGATGTTGACATTACGTAATATATTATGCTGCAGCATTCAAGTAAGAATATCAGTAGCAGGTTATCTCGTTGGGTAGCGTGTTTGGCGAGGGGAGGGGGGATGGGGCATCGTAGCAAATTTATAGGATAATATTAAACTTGAGAAGCAATTGGCTGGTTTTGATTTGAGAATTCCCGTCAATTAAGGATTAACGGAAACCGCAAACTGGTTTAACTGAGCCTTTTGCATTTTGTAATTTTCGTTCAATATTTTGTTTGCCCACCGATGTCACTGCGGTGGGGGGGGGGGGAGCGGACAATAGAAAGTTACAAAAATACGTATAACTTTGTATTGACGCTTAAGCGACCACGAATGACTTTCAAGTCGGTGGCTTCCAATTCCAGCCAAATATTTTAGCGATGTTTTCACGAATAAACGGAAGTCGGTCTTTGCCCCGGAATTTCTCGAAATACGCATAACAGAAGGGGAAAAAACACTGACTATTGTTATCAAGAAAAACTTAATTTCTCTTCAAGAAATATCAAGGATATGAATTAAAAACAAAAGTGATAATTGTCCTAAAGAAATGGGTAGACCGAGGAAGGAGGTGACGTTCTCAACATCGTTTCTGTCACTGTTGATATACTTTTCAAAAATGTTTCAAATTCTTTATACGGAAATGATTAATAATCGTCAGTGGTTTTGGTTGACCGTACATTGTGGGTTGTACCATATCCTAAAAATGGGCCGGCTCCCGCTTATTTCTACCCTTGGCCACAGCCTGCTGCCGGTGGTTTATGGTCTTGATGTCTATGGCAGAAAAAAAGTAAGTGTCTTCCTCTCTACTAGCGAACGACAAAATCCTCTCTCATAAGTGATCCGATCAAATTTAAGAGAAAGGCTCGTTACAGTGGCGTTCTTTTATCTACGAAACCTTTATCGCTTCGAACTTTCAAAGGTTAAATAGTTTAGTTTAGTTTAGTAGAAAAAAAAAGGATCAGGAGGGACACTCAATCCCCATCAAGGACCCTATAGGAGAGAAAAAACTGAAGACACAAACACTCAGACCCGATTACAATGCTTAAAGTGCTTGTCCAAAGCATTCTTAAACCCATTAACACTACTTACAAGTACAACTATCTCAGGCAAATCGTTCTACTCATTCACAACCGTATTAGAAAAAGAGTTATGCCGAATGTTAATCCTACTTTGTGACTTTTGGAGTTAAAGACAATGACCTCTGGTACAACTATTATTAGCAAACATGAAAAAGTCAGTGAAGGATAAATTGTCAAAACCATACACAATCTTGAAAACCTGAACCTAGTCATCACATAACCTCCTACGCTCCAGTGTGGTGAGATTCAACAGTTGTAACCGCCTATTATAAGGAAAACCCTTAAGGAACTAATCATCCTTGTAGCCCTCCTCTGGACCTTTTCGAGTATTTCCTTATCCTTAGCAAAATATGGGTTCCATGCCTGCACAGCATACCCCAGATGAGGCCTAACCAACTGCTTATAAAGCCTAACAACCATGTCCTCTTTCAGAAAACTGAAGTTCCTCTTGATCATACCTAAAAACCTATTTCCTCTTTTAGCAGCTTTGAGACAATGTTTAGAAGGTTGCATAGATGATTCAATGTAGATACCTAGGTCTCTTTCAACAAAGACTTCCTGTAACTACTCACCATTAAGATTGTATGTATACTTTTGGTTACTACTACCAATATGCATGCATCACCTTGCATTTATCAATATTAAAAAGCATTTGCCATCCCTGAGACCAGGTAAAATCCTTATCCAAATCCGTTTGAAATTTCTCAGAATCACTTTTGGAAGAGACCTCAGAATACAGTTTGGTGTCATCAGCAAACTTTCTAGCTGTACACAAAATATCTCCGTTAATGTCATTTATGTAGGCAACAAACAACAAGGGACCCAAAACAGACCCTTGTGGAACCCCACTAGTAACGTCCTGCTAACAAGAAGCAGAGCCTTTAATTACCACCCTCTGTTTCCTATTACCAAGCCAATTCTCAATCCAAGACAGTAGATTTCCATTGACACCCATACGCTTCAGTCTAAGTAAAGACGCTGGTGGGGAACTTTATCAAAGGCCTTCTGGAAATCCAGGAACACAACATCTACAGACTTCTGCCTATTGAGTGAGCTTGTTACATCTTCCATAAACTCAAGAATATTAGTGAGACAAGACATTTTTTGACAACAGCCATGTTGAGACTCTCTGATCAAAGACTGACTACTGAAGTAACTGACCATAGAATTTTTAACAATAGACTCCATGACCTTACAAACAACACTAGTGAGACTAACGGGCCTATAATAACAGGGTTTAGACTTTTCACCCTTCTTGAAAATTGGGGCAATATTAGCACATCTCCAGTCCTGAGGAACATAACCTTCATTCATAAATTTACTAAAAAACAATGAGAGTGGAACACAGAAATGGTGTACAAAAGTCTTCAACAAATACGGATGGATTGAATCAGGTCCAGAAGCTTATAAACATTGAGAGAAAGCAGCTCCTTTAAGACAACTTCATCCGAAAATAAGACCGTATCCAGTTTAGGACCATCACTTCCCCCTGAAATCTGGAATACTTCTCATATCTTCCATTGTAAAACCGACACAAAAAAATAGTTGTTCAAAAGATCTGCAAGATCCTGGCTTTCAGTAACAATATTATCTGCCTATGGTTCCCTAAGAGAAACAACTGCATCTTTAACTTTCTGCTTTGACCTGACATAAGAAAAGAAGGTATTTGGGTTTATCCTTCATATTTAAGGCAATGTTATTTTCGAAATTCAATACTGCATCAGAGACTAAGCGTTCTACCTTCAGCTGAAATATTACGTAAGTAGCGCCTGTGATCATGTCACATGACTCTCTATGGCTGGTACCTGTTCCTACTTAAGACGTCCAGATTTATGTATAAGTTGAGTTACTAATTGTGGTCTCTAATGCTATCTGTAGTGGTTCTGCTGCACAACACCTAGGCCTAGGCCTATACAATACAAGCACTGACCAGATACACAATTCAAATTTAGGACCGCCCGCGGCCTGTGCTGCAGTTAGTAGGCCTAGTGTAGGCTAAGTGTGATAAAGAGATAACAGTTATGTGCTCTAATGATACCGGTGTTGTAATAAGCTATGGGAATGATTGTTATCTCATCGCTTCCATAGGGAATATGAGATATTGTAGTTCATTTGCCAGTTTGGCCATATACAACTATACAACAGTTACCATGGTAATGATTAATTTTCCTGAGTTGCTTTGCTCGGGGGGGGGGGGTACCAATGGTTTGGTACTACAGGGTGACCGGAAGTCAATGATTGAGGGAGGGGTCAAAACGTGTCTGTGTGTACGTGTGTATGTGTGAGTGAGCAAAACAGTGTGTCGCGATCAGGTTAAATTCTTGGCTGCATGATTGGTGACGTAAAAGGTCAGAGGTCAAATGCACCAAAATTGTTTTATATTCATTACCTGCTTGTCAGTATGTTGGAAAAGGTCATTGAAAGATATGTAGAAAGTAATGGAACCAATTTCTAAATGGTACTAATGTAATTGTTAAGGATCTAGGTAAGATGTAGGTCAGAGGTCAATGTGTGGGAGGTGATGAGATCTGCAACTTAATGGGTTGCCTTCTTGTTTGAGTTTTAATAAGCAATTAACAATTGATTTTTGCCTTCGTGTCAGCTATCCAATAGGGGTGGTGGGGATGCGGGCATACTGCTGTGCAATTTTAGTCTGCTGGAACGCTGTAGTATAAACAGGTTATTATTTTATGGCTTGACACACAAGTCCATTTGGATCTAACTTAAGGGTATGACTGACTGATTTATATCCCTTTTATATCCGTACCAAACGCAAACGGAAAGCATGCGTGCGTCTGTGTATATGTGTTCATGCATGCGTGCATATTTTGGGCCTCACAGGTGATACCATGTGGCAAAAGAAACTCCTGTTACTTGCTATAGCAGAGTACAATAGTCATCAACTGTCGAGACAAAGGGTGAGAAATAAAGGGGCATGACATCGCTTGTACCTAACACAGGTATAGAAAACAAGTTGGTGTGTGGGGGGGGGGGGCGTGTTTGTGTGTGATGGTTTGACTGTAAACACAATAACTCGAAAAGTACATTGAACGTCATGTCGCCGGATCCACCATACTGAGTGCAAGAACCGAACAATTTTCTGTTGAGGTCAAAGTTCATTCAGGTCAACAGAAGTCAGAGTTTGGACATTACAATAACCACAAAGGTAGGGCTGGAATGAACTTCATATACCTAAGCAGTCGAGTCAAAACAAATTAGATACACCGTTTGAACAATTTTCTGCCCGCCTGGCTTAGCTAACTTAATCAGCCCTGTATCATAAAAAAGAGGCAGTTTTAGTTGCACCAGGGAGTTGTTATGGAACATAACAACTCCCTGGTTGCACAGAGGAGGTTTTACAAGGAGAACCTCATTGGATGCACAAGCTTCACAATTTATTTACACATCATTGATTCCACACAATATAGATCCAAACATATCTAACTGGAAATGTAATCTTCTGGTCAGCAGAGAGGACATCATATAATGAGAAATAAACCCTGGGGTTTTGCAGTGACCTCATAGTAGAGACTTTAAGAATACGGGCATCATGGACACTGTAAACATCTGTGAACCTGTGAATAGAACATAAGAGTATAGAATCAAAGTAAGATTTTGCATGACATATATGTTTGCATGGATCAATTTTATTTTATCAATCATTTGACTATAAATAGAGACTAAAACAAGAACATGCTTCATACATGTGAGTAAAGAACAAAATACAGGACTCAGTTCATCCAGAAACATTTAAATCCTGTTAGGTTTGTAGAATGATCTTTGATGCATCATTTTAGGATCATTCATAAATGCATATTGACATTCTCAGTATTTAGGCCTAACATGTATCCATATCAAATGCTTTCGGCTAACAACCACCATAATCTCCGTACGCTTGTATGCAGAAGAGAGGTGTGACCCCCCCCCCCCCCCCACACACACACACATCTGTTGTTGTCGTGTAAGCAGCTGCAGCTGCAACTCCCCCTCCCTTATTTTTACTCTAAATGACAATTAAAGTAGGAGCTGGTGCTTCCATGTAAGTTCACATATAACCTACCTGTACTTGAATTCAAGTACAGCTTGCATGACTATGCTGTGGTATACCTTCCTGTTGCAGTAGTCGGCAGTAATGTCTGGTGGTCCTATGATCCAGGGGCGTCAATCCGATTTGAAACGTGGGGGGGGG